>JASJET010000053.1:430000-666075 GCA_034092305.1 Diaprepes abbreviatus
AATAATAACATTATTTCATAAAACTAAAGTACCAAAAACCAAAATTAAAAATAACCAAGAGTTTTTTTAAAGAAAGTTTTCAAAATGACGATGGTTTTCTAAATGACGACCAGATGACAAATCAGCCAAAAGACTTGTTGGTACGGGTGTGTTCTAAATACATAATAATATATTTTAAATTTATATGGATGTTGTTTATACTTTTTCAAAATTCTTTCAGCGTCATATTTTGCTACACCAACTTCTTCTTCTATTTTTCTACAGGATGATGAAGTTGTTGCTGCTGCATATGTTTTGAGACAAGGCTGAATAAAAGATCCGTGTTCAACTAGATTTCTTTTTAAACGAGCAAATATGTATGGAAAGGGTTGCCTTCTTGCTGGATACCTAACATGAACAAAAACGATCGCCAGATATGAAAACGCTTTAAATACATTACCTATTGAAATATAATTTAGAAGCTTCTTTTGGATTTTCATGGCTTTGTATAATACATACAAACATATCATAATTTTTTAATTTTCAGAAGTGGCCATTGTAAATATAAAATAAATAAAAAGTAAAATAAAAGAACCAACGTAACAAAAATGAGAATGGGCAGCATCATTCTCAATACCAAGTTGAAGCATACCGGAAATGATCCTAGACTGATTCAATTATGGATACTGGAGGGCATGACTGTAACAGTTTGTTTGGTCTCCACAATGCGATGAGAAAGGCAAGGGGAAACCATCTCATTAGATATCCCTAGTGAAATCATCATGGTGATAAAAGCCAACGAAGATACGTTTACTGATCATGGTTTTCGGAACCCAAGATCCGGCAGGGGAGGAGGAGACAAGGCCTCTCAGGTCGTTAGCCGGCGAAATCCTTGTCAGATGAGCAGAGATGACAGAGTAAGATTGAACAACATGAAGATTGGTACATGGAATGTCCGGAGCATGTTCCAACCTGGTAAGATGCATAATGTGATTCAGGAAATGAGTGAGTTGAATGTGGACATACTGGGGATTAGTGAAACAAGATGGCCCAACTCAGGTTGCATCTCAACAGAAAAAGGAAAAATTTACTACTCAGGTAACAATGATAACCAACATAGACACGGGGTGGCAATAATGATCAACAAAAAATCTTCCGGAGCAGTGGAGGGCTTTTTCCCGATCTCCGATAGAGTAATAATCTTAAAACTAAGGACAACCCACGCCAAACTAAAATTGATCCAGGTATATGCCCCCACAACGGATGCAGACGAAGGGGAAATAGAAATGTTTTACCAACAAATCAAAGAAGCGTTAAAAATAACGAAAACCAGAGAAATCACGATAGTCATGGGGGGATCTTAATGCAAAGATCGGAAAGGGAAAGAGTGGTCGAAATGTAGGAAACTATGGACTGGGAGAACGTAATGAAAGAGGAGACCGTCTATTACAATTCTGCCAAGAAGAAAACCTGATAATCACAAACACCTTTTTTAAACTACCAGATAGACGGTTATACACATGGCGATCACCTGCGGATAAACCAGACAAAATAGTCAGAAACCAGATAGACTATATTATGATTAATGAAAGATACCGGAACGCTATGAAAGCAGTAAAAACATACCCCGGAGCGGATGTCGCCTCAGATCATAATCCACTGATCGCCAGGATTACACTTACACTCAAAAACATTAAAAAACATCAAAAAAGACCTACAATAGAAACAAGGAAACTTAAAGAACCTGAAATAAAAGAAAACCTCCAACAACAGATAAATGAAAACATTAACAAACTGAACACAACCAACAATGATATTGAAGAACAATGGGAACAACTTAAAAACTGCCTACTGGATCCAAGTAAAGAGATATTAAAGCCCTCTCTAAAGAAAAAAGAAGAATGGATGAACGAAGAAATACTGAATATGATGAAGCAACGAAGGCAACATAAGAACAAAGACATTCACAAATACAGAAGAATTAATCTCGAGATCAGAGGAAAGATAAGAGAGGCCAAAGAACGCCACTTTGAGGACAAATGCAAAGAGATCGAAGACCTTCAAAATAGATACGACCTATTTAACTTTAAGGTTAAAGAAATGGCAGGGATAAGACGACTAAATCCCACTAATGCATTATTGGACAAACATGGAAAAACTATAATACAGACAGACAAAAAAGTGCAACGGTGGAATGAATACATTGAGGAATTGTTTGATGATGAAAGGGAAGACTTGGACCAGGTGGAACTGAACCCGGAAGAAATTGGACCGAATATTACGAGAGAGGAAATATTGTATGCACTAAAAACAATGAAGAATGGAAAGAGCCCCGGACCTGATGAACTTCCTATCGACATACTGAAAATCATAGAGGAGAAGAACTTCGATACCATAGTGACACTTTTTAACCAAATCTATAAGACAGGTATATTACCAGAAGAATGGTTGACCTCGATCTTTATCTGTCTTCCCAAGAGGACGAACGCCAGAGAGTGTAGCGATCACCGCACTATCAGCTTAATGTCACACACACTAAAACTTTTCCTGAAGGTCATCCATAAACGCATATACCATAAATTAGACATGGACGTGAATGAGACACAATTTGGTTTCCGTAAAGGCTTAGATACGCGGGAAGCCCTCTTTACACTTAATGTACTGATTCAAAGGTGCCTGGATGTCAACCAAGATTTATACATATGTTTCATCGACTATAACAAAGCATTCGATAGAGTCCGCCACGATCAGTTAATTAATATTCTCAAGACAAAACAGTTAGACTATAACGACCTTAGAATCATATTAAACTTATACTATAAACAAAGAGCAAAGGTACGCATCGAAGAACATCACTCAGAGGAAATGGAAATCAAACGCGGAGTGAGGCAAGGATGTGTATTATCACCACTCCTCTTTAATGCATACTCAGAAGAAATCCTGAAAAAAGCTCTGGAAGGAGAAAGTGCTGGAATAAGAGTAAACGGAGTACCGATTAATAACATTAGATATGCGGACGACACGGTCATAATTGCAGAAAATATGGAAGACCTTCAGAGACTGGCAAACAGAATAGCGGAATGTGGACATGAGTATGGACTAACAATGAACGTCAAAAAGACGAAATTTATGAGAATATCAAGAACACAAAGAAACAACGAAAATCTGACAATTAATGGAACCAACGTTGAACAAGTAGAAAAATACATATATCTGGGTACAATGATTAACTCCACAAACGATTATATCCAGGAAATCAAGACACGGATAGAAAAAGCAAGAACAAGCTTCAATAAAATGAGAAGAGTTCTCTGCACAAGAGACTTAAAGTTGGAATTGAGGATTAGGTTGGCGAGGTGCTACATTTTCTCGATTTTGTTTTATGGAATAGAATCCTGGACCCTGAATGCGACATCGATTAAAAGATTGGAGTCATTTGAAATGTGGGTATATAGAAGAATCCTAAAAATATCATGGGTAGACCACGTCACAAATAGCGAAGTTATGAGAAGAATGAATAAAGAGATATAAGTCCTGAATACAATTAAGGTTAGAAAACTGCAATACCTTGGGCACATTACACGTGGGGAGAGATACGCCCTGCTTCAGCTGATTATACAGGGAAAAATACAGGGAAAGAGAAACGTGGGAAGAAGGAGAATATCATGGCTGCGTAATTTGAGAGAACGGTATGGATGTACATCGAACGAACTGTTCAGAGCAGCCGCCTCTAAAGTACGAATAGCTATGATGATTGCCAACCTCCGTCGCGGAGATGGCACTTGAAGAAGAAGAAGAAGAAGAACAAAAATATTTCATAAATAATAACAATCTGACAAAACTTTGAATTTTGTTTCTTATAAATTTACACTGTTTCATATAAAGTAAATTATTGAAAATATAGAATTCTGACCTCATTTTTCATAATAAACTAAACACATTATATATTTTTGAGAAGCCTAAATTATACTTAATCTATGTCTAAAATAATATACAGGGTGTCCTATTTAAAAAAATCATAGATTTGTTTATTATCTCAACTAAACTCTTTAGATAAAAACTGACTGCGCTACTACACTCTATAAATAATTTTCTCAATGTCTATCCACTGAGACTTATTTTTCCTCACTTATTATTTAGGAATTAAATAGTTTTTGTCAGTTGTAGTATCAATACTAAAAAACTATGCCCTTTTCCTGACCAAGTTAATAAAATTACCACTAGTATTTTTCAACCCGAGCAAACGTCGACTTTCACAAAACCGGGTAAATTATTTCAAGCGTTGGCAAAAATAGAAAACTGCGGAGAAAATTGTCCATTTCTGTCCACACACTGCAATTTTGCGGAAGTAATTTGACCCGTAGGGTAATTTAAAATTTTTTAAATTGAAAATGTATCGGTCGGAGATTTCGCAAATTGCATAGTATACCAAAATGATTTATCTCGTTTTGTATTTTCTAAAAAATTATTCAATTTTTAACCGGTTTCTAAAAAAAGGAGGTTCTCAATTCGTCGATTATGTATTTTTTTTTATGTATGTACACCGATTTCTCCGGAACGGCTGCACCGATTTAAATGAAATTTTTACGTTATGTTGAGAAAGTTGCTGCGGTGGTCCCACATTTTTTTAAAAGAAATTGGTACAGTAAAATCCAAGATGGCGCTTACAATATGGCGGCCAAAAAAATTAATTTTGTCCGATTTTCTCTAAAATTGTCCGATTTTTTCCAAAATTGGTGTGGAGGCGTTTTCGGGATCTCACATAGCAAATTTGAAATAATTTTAAAAAATTCAATAAGGCGGATCCAATATGGCGGACAAAAAAAAATCAATTTTATCCGATTTTCTTCAAAATTGATATGGAGGAGTTTTCGGGATCGCACATAACGAATCTAAAATTATTTTTAAACAAATTCAATATGGCGGATCCAATATGGCGAACAAAAAAAATCAATTTTGTCCGATTTTCTCCAAAATTGGTATGGAGGAGTTTTCGAGGTTGCACATAACGAATTCAAAATATTTTTAAAAAATTCAATATGGCGGATCTAATATAGCGGACAAAAAAGTTAATTTTGTCCGATTTTCTCCAAAATTGGTACGGGGGAGTTTCCGGGGTCGCACATCACGAATTCAAATTGTTTTAAAAAAAAATCATTATGGCGTATCCAATATGGTGAATAAAAAAGCAGTTTTGTCCGATTTTTTTCAAAATTGATATGGGGGAGTTTTTGGGATAGCACATTACGAATCTGATATTATTTTTTAAAATATGGCGGACTTAAAATGGCGGATTAAAGATTCTCGATTTTGTCTAAAGTTAGTGTTGGGGGATTTTTGTTAATGTTAATTACGAAAATAAAATATTTTTTGAAAAACTCATTCTGGCGGATTCAATATGGCGTCCTAAAAATTTTACATTTTTCGCCTTTCTCCAAAATTGATATAGAGAGTTCTTGAGGGTGTAAATTATGAATTTAAAAATATTTTTTCAGAATTCAATATGGCGAATTCAATTTAGCGGACTAAAAATTTTACATTTTTCGATTTTGTTCAAATGTGGAACTGAATAGTTTTTGAGGATGTAAATAGCGAATATAAAATTATTTTAAGAAAATCTAATATATCAGATGCAATATGATGGTCTAGAAATTTTAAATTTCTGGATTTCGTCTAAAATTGTTAATAGGGGGCTTTGAAGGGTTTAGATTTAGATTAAATTAATACGTTAAAAGTATTTTTTTTTTGAAATTCAATATGGGAGATCCAATATGGTGGGTTGAAAATTTTACCTTATTAGCATTTTTTAGATTTGGTATTAGGGGGTTGGGGGGTGGTGTATTACGAATATGAAGTTAATTTTTTACAACTATTAGGTTGATAAGATACAATATAAGGGACTAAAAATTTTACATTTTCCCATTTTATCTAAAATTGATATTACGGGGTTCTTGGGGCGTATACAAACTCAATATGCAATATAAAATATATCGGGCTAAGAAACTTACGTCTCAAATTTTTTAAATATCGATATTGGAAGGTTTTGGGGCCTATATCACCAATCTAAAATTAATTTGAAATTTAAGATCGTGGATTTACTATGACAGACTAAATATTGGTTTGACACAATTTCAATGGTATTTGGAGAACTCTAAGAATCAAGGAATTTTTAGTGGTTCATTTTAGGGTGATTTATAATTCTGGATAAAATGGGTACTTTTTTGCCACCATTGAGTCATTGCGAGGTATACTAATATCGATTAGTACTTAGTTCAAATAATTTATGAATATCATAATGAATTCAAAACTAAAAATCGAAAAATAAATCTTTTTGGAAAAAAATTGAACCGACTTTTAAAAGTAAAATAAATAGAAATTTTTATATGAAATTGAAATTTTTGAAGTCGGCGCCAAATTATTTCTAAATGAAATAAATAACTACTAATATATACAAATTATGGTAAGAAAGAAATTGCAAATAAAATATTTTTAATCTGTTTATGCGAATCACATTTTGTCAAGTATTAGTTTGGCGCAGACTTCAAAAATTTCAATTTCATATAAAAATTTCTAGTTATTTTTCACTTTTTAGCGCTCTTTTAAAAGTCGGTTCAATTTTTTTATAAAAATTTTATTTGTTTTAGTATTACCAGCACAATTAAAAATTAAATTTTCGTTTGTGATATAAAAATATTATTTTTAATAATTATTCAGAATTATGACGAGCATCGAGAAAAAGAGAAAAAAAGCCTAGTAACACAAATAAGAAAGAATACTTAAAATTAAACGCATTTTAACGAATAATTTAGAAAATATCTTCTTTTTTACGTTTTTTTTTTAAATCTAACCGTTCAAGAAACGAATCAATCTTCTGTTATATCGTATAAAACAAGCTTTTAGGTTGGAAAATATATTATTCAATTTTATGTAAGTTACACATGTTACACATTTAAGAGAACTTATATAAAAGGTCAGAAAACCCTTGACCAAAAATTGATACGCTCTATTTATTTGAGGAAAATGGATACGATATAAGCTCTGACTTTAGCAAATGTAAAGAATTTCAGAAAATTTCACCAAGTCGACCCAGCCTAGCTATTAGAAGTCAAGTAGGTAGGTTTTGTTGAAATTTTTGTTTCTAAAAAAATATTAACGGTCAAAATTGGGAATATCATTTTTTAATATTATTTTTTAAACTTTTTTAGTTACTGCTAATAATGTTTTGACCTGGTGAACATTATGGCATTAAAAAAGTCTCGTAATTGTTTGTTTGGTTTCAAAACAATCAAATTTTTGACGGATATAATATTTTTATCCCTTCGAAAACTGCAAAAAATAGGTATGTAGTCTGAGCATGTCTTGTAACGAGTACTTTATATGCTCTCTAGAATTTATAAGTAGAACAAATACATGCATTCTTAAAATTTTTTCAGTTTAACTTTAAAGAAAAGCGATTATCAAGAAGTTAAATTTTATTTATTCACAAGTACATTACAGAATTATTTCCAAATAGGTTATAAATCCTATAAATCTAATATAAAAATAATATTAGTCATTCAGATTAACGGATACCTAGTAAATTTTTTCAGTTAATAAAAACTTATGTAACATATCTATATTTAAAAGTGTTCATTATAGATTTTGATTAGGCAATCGACAAAAGCTCTTGAACCATAATTTGTCGGTGCACTATTACAGCAAAAAAGGTCCTTGTCGAGCATGTCTACTGAGTACTCTAAAATTAAGCGGACCTATAACTTCTTCACAATTAATCAAACAATTAACTATTGTGTTGAAAAAGAACACATAATAGTTTCTTCCACGTATTTCTAAACTTCGGAGACCTACCAATAATATTTCGCGGTATTTGTATAGCAAAACTTCCACAAGTTTTGACTGTACTCTCTCATGTCTTAGATATGTCTACAATTTCACTATAAAATCACCATCTATAAGCTAAAATATGTTCAATATATATATATATATATATATATATATATATATATATATATATATATATATATATATATATATATATACAGGATGTGCAGTATGCACCTTCTCATTTCTCGGGAGCATACAGGGGAGGTCAATATAACCCTACTTTGTCATAGAAAAATATTCCTGAAATGCCTCTTAACGGAGATACAGAGCTCTAAAAGAGTACCTAGCGATTTATCATATCGGCTGTAGGTTTTAAACCGACCTGTGTTATTTAGTGAAATTTTAATATTTTTTAGAGATCATAAAGACTCATTAGACCACACTACAGTAGATATTTTAGATCATCAGAGAAGTCAGGAAAGGACTTGCAGCCACACTCGTTGGGCCTAATTTTTGACAGGTGTCATTTTACACAGCTAAAAACTGATTTTTTAAACACTTTAGTCATTTCTTTTAAAAACGTTACTCTTAATTTATTTCAATACAACTGGGGGTTTTTGAGATAAATCGGTTTTTATGCGAAACACTCAAAAGTTACTAATGCTAAACACAAACAAGTAAAAATCAGATTGTCAATACCTTCAGTATGAATTACTATTGACGGAACTTGTCAAAATCGCCGTCAATAAGTTTAAAAAATGGAAGAATATTCTTGCGCAGAGTATGCTGATATGTATTTAATTTATGGTGAGGCGCTGACAAATTCTTCGGAGGCAAGAAAACTTTATGTTGAATGATTTTCAGCTCGAACATTACCCAGTCCAAAAATCTTTCAAAGGGTTGATCGAAACCTGAAGAAAACAGATAAAAGATGATTAGAAAATAATTATTAGACGTAACGAAATAATTTTTTACATGTTTTATTCAGGGTCACTTTGGTCGCAACGTGGCGGTGAGGGCCCTCCAAGGAGAACTCGAGACCCTCACAAAGAGGAACAAATTTTGCGAAATATTGCTGACAACCCTTCAAACAGGATAAGAGATCTCGCGACAAAAAACAATGTCACAAAATAGATTTTACATAAAACCCTAATTGAACAGTTATTTCACCCGTACCACGTTGAAAAAGTACACTATATGTCACCGGATGATTATTTCGCAAGACTTTACTGGTTTATGCAGCAACATAACCTAAATCTAAGTTTTTCTAACCTTATTTTGTTTACCGATGAGGCCGGTTTTACAAAAGATGGCATATTAAACTCACAGAATTTACATTTTTGGGCTAATGAAAACCCGCCCGCAATAATTCAAAACAAACACCAACAAAGGTTTATGGTAAATGTGTTGGCTGGCATCATCGGAAATAACTTTATAGGTTCATTTGTTTTGAAAGGAAGACTCAATGGTGAGATTTATTTACAATTTTGGCAGAGAAATTAAAATAATTTATTGCAACACGTACCTCTTGATAGAAGAATCCAAATGTGGTACATGCATGATGGTACGTCAACACTTAACAAACGTTTTTGGCCCTCGATAGATACGTCGAGGTGGGACTGTTTTATGGCCACCAAGGTCTCCAAACCTAAATTCCTTAGATTTTTATTTCAGGGGACATCCAAAAGAACTAGTTTATTCAACATTAGTAAATACTAGAGAAGGACTATTAACGAGAATAGCACAGCATTCTAATGCAATCCGTATTAATACCGGAATATTATTTGCAGTGCAGCGGGAAAATATTCAAAGAATAAGAAAATATATTGAAGTACGTGGAGCCCATATTGAAGATTTGCCAAAATAACAGTTAAACGTTTTCACTGATCAGGATCACCAAGACAACCTAATGACCACTAAAATTTCGTTAATTGTTATTTTAAACTGTTTATGCAAGTCACTTACAACATTTAAGACATATTCTTAGCTATATTTAGATGTAATTTATTTAAAAGGCTTTTTTTACGAAAGTGACATATTAATTTTTGTTCGGATGATTTGCCGGTAGAGTAATATAAAAAATGTTTTTGGGTTAGAAAATATATCGTGCTATCCAAGCTACACATGTTACACATTTAGGAAACTCTGATAAAAGGTCAAAAAGCGCTTGGAAAAAAAAATGATACGGTCTATTTATTTGGAGAAAGTGAATCGAATTTAGGCTGTAAGTTCGCCCAAAGAAAACTGTGGAAAATTCATGAGAAGCTATTAGAGAGGTCCAAAAATATTTGGGCAAATGAGGAAACCTGATTAATTAAATTAAACAATCCTGTTTTTATCTCTACATGTACATTTCAAAATGTAAAGAAATTTTCTTCACTGCTTGCAAGGGCATAATTAAGAAGATGCTTTTTGAAGGATATATATATATATATATATATATATATATATATATATATATATATATATATACATATATGAAGTAAAATGCGAATAGTGAATGCAAACTTCGCTCCATCATATCCTTCCCGTGTTGGAGGTTGCAGAGTTTTAACAAATTGCAATGAAACACAGTTTATCCCATTCCACCATCATCGAGATGATGGCTCACCTGTACCACCATACCGAAAAGACAGTCAAAACTTACTCTCCCAGTACAGTGATTGGCAAAGGTACATGTTTTGTCTCTTATTAGACTCATCAGGGTACCGACATGCACTTGAAAGGGCTCAGGACAGATCGGAAGAAAGCATGCAACACTGAACACGGCTTCGCCGACCTCCCACCGGATGGCGTATATATGTTTATGAGGCTTTCACGAATTCCTCCGCGAGATGCAATAGCAGTGGATATATCCACATTATGCTGTTGTAGTATTAAAATCATATTCAGCCAATTAATTTTTTTATTTTCAAAATAAAAATATATCTCAAAGAAATTCCCTTCAGACTTTAGTTGTAGGTCTTTGAACACGACATATTCAATATTTCGACGGGAATGTAAAATACCACAATTTTAGGTGGAAATAGGTTGAAAACCCTTTTGAATTAAATTCCTGACACACCGCTTGTATGTATACTTAAACTTAGACTGTGCGTGTCAAAATTTTGGATGGTAAATACGATATGGCTGCTAAAACATCAAAAAACTGACATTTTTCTCGGAACAAATTGAAAATCGTTTCAAATTATAATTCTAGTACATCCAAATGGTGAGCTCATTGATACATGCTTTCGACCTATGTAGGTCACAACGTTGTGAGTTTCAAAATTCAAAACGATGGATTCAAAATGGTGACTAAAATTTCAAAAAGCTCAAATGTTTCGCAGAAACAGATTCAAAATCGTTCTGAATTAAACTCTGCAAGAAAACATCTAAATTATCATACATTTAAGCATATTGTCTACCATTTCATATCAAAATTCCAAATGACGGATAAAATATGGTTACTAAAAAGTTGAAATTTTTCGTTAAATATTCTTACAAATAAAGCTTTCAGTACCAGTACTATTCTTTTACACATATACGTTTATGAGTTGCACATCATAATTCAAAGTGGTAGATTCCGCGTGGCTGCAGACATATGGAACAACTTTAATTTTTCGATCAAATACTGGATTCTTATTCACCAAGTTATAATCAGTGCCGATCTTAGCCATTCCAGTTCTCTGGGCAAGATCTTTAACCGACACAATGAGGAACTAGCGAGAGCTGTTGTTCTTATAAATTTACCTCAATCTACCTAAAGAAAGGAATGAATGAATGAAAAAAAGGGTGGTGATACTAGATCATCGATGTCTAGGCCTCTATTGGACCCTTTACATCCTATAGCTGCAGGTCATTCGAGACCGATTGCATTTGCGAATGCAAGCATCCTTGGTAGTTGAATATATATATATATATATATATATATATATATATATATATATATATATATATATATATATATATATACAGGTACAGGTAGGCCATCATCTCGATGGTGAGTAGGATTAATTGTGTTCTGTGGCAATTTATTCAAACTGTGCAACCTCTAACAGGGAAAGGATATGTTGGAACGAAGTTTGCATTTACTGTTCGCATTTTATTTCATCTATACACAGAGTTTCATATAGTTGTATGTTTGCTGAACGTGATTTCAGCATAACGGCATAATATGGCTATATCCACTGCTATTGCATCTCACACGGAAGAATCCGTGAAAACCGGATAAACATATATACGCCATCCGACGGGAGGTCAGCGAAGCTGCGTTCAGTGTTGAATGCCTTCTTCCGATCTATCCTTTGCACAAACAGGTGCATGTCGGTACCCCGATGAGTCTAGCAGAGACGAAACATGTACCACTGCCGTATCACTGTAGCGGGGAGGCCAAGTTTTGACTTTCTTCTCGATATGTTGCTACAGGTAGGTCATCATCTCGATGGTGGTGGAATAGGATAAATTGTGTTCTGTAGCAATTTATTCAAACTGTGCAACCTCTAACACAGAAAGGATATGCTGGAACGAAGTTTGCATTTACTGTTCGCATTTTGCTTCATATATCTGTAAGGAATTGCGATCGAACAGAAGTGATTGCACCACGTTAGCTGCCTTACAGTCCTGAGAAAGACTCAGTACACACACGGGATACTCGAAAACCTTCGATTACACATCACACTCGCGAGAACAACATCCGATTTATATATATATATATATATATATATATATATATATATATATATATATATATATATATATATAAAATATACCTATAATAAAATAATAGAAAATTCTCGGTTGTGCGAACATAAAGATTGTTGGTAAACATTATTCTCGTGTTAAAAATTACGGAGAACTCCAAGAAAAGAGAAAGACTCCGGGTCCGGAAAATGACGAGAGCGCTGTTTCGTACCCATACGGAACTCATCATGAGTGAGTGATGACAATTATCTATTTTTAAAAGGCTTTAGATACTATTGAACTAAATGTTCTGCAGGACGCTCTCAGTGAATGTCGTGCTATTTACAGATGTACCAAACTGATTTAAAAAATCTAGCAAAACTTAGCAGTAAGTATGCAAGTGCACAAAGAAAACAAAACAACAAATTTTTATTAAAAAAGTGGTGTAAGTATAACTGGTAAAAATAATGTCTCCTATACAGCTGTCCTGGAAAACGTATAATAAAAACCCGATTGGAAGAAATATAAAGTCTCTGAAGTCGATGGCAAGCAGCTTTCCATTCTTTCTTTGTTGCGAATATTTTCTTCATAATCATTGCTAATGATAATATAAGCTAAGCAGAAAAAATGCATGCCGTTCTGATGCAGGTAGCCAAACAGCTGATTTAAAATTAAATAAAAATTAAACAAAGATACTGCGAATTTAGTTTTTGATGGATCAATAAGATTAGAAGTCGAACAAATGTATGTAGAAAAGTACAAGAACATAGATATTCTACAACTTGAAAATATTAATGATAGTTAAGTAAAAAGTACGGAGAAGAATAGGCCTTAGCTGGACTGCCTACAGCAAACTGTAAAATATATTGAAAACTGATATTCACATCAGTCTCAACCGATACATATATCACGTATTCTTTATTAATACTGAAATTCTAACCCTAGCCGAAGTATATGTAAATGCTCAAAGAAAATGCAGAAATCTATACTGTAAATCAGACTTTCCGAACGCATACGGAAATTCGTAAAAGAACAGGCATACAAAGCCTAATATAAAAAATAAGACGAACAAAGTGTAGATTGGCACGACACGTAACGGGACGATCGACAGACCAAAAAATTGGTCGCGTGTAGACAAAAGAAATAAAGAGAGACCACTGACCTATTGGTAAAATAATCGTTCAATCCGATGATGGTGATAATGATGACTAAGAAAATATGTATAATAAATTTATTGATATTATTTTAAAGTTGAAAAGAGCAGCCAAAATTGAGCCCGCAAATTAATATCAATATATCAACAACTCATGATGGTCGCTGCTATCTATTAACTTTTATTTATTTTGAATTATAGAAAATATTATTTCATATTATACATAAGATATTAAAAACGAT
The DNA here is from genome assembly GCA_034092305.1 of Diaprepes abbreviatus. Classification (NCBI taxonomy): domain Eukaryota; kingdom Metazoa; phylum Arthropoda; class Insecta; order Coleoptera; family Curculionidae; genus Diaprepes; species Diaprepes abbreviatus. Next base: position 443,861 of record JASJET010000053.1, read on the forward strand.
GACCAATTCGTGCTATTGCGAAAAATGTTTATAGGCTATCCTGAATTTTACTAAATTGATTTAGGCATAATTGTCGTTTAATTGATGAAATTAAATTACTGGGTAGTGAGAAATTATATCTCGTTGGATTCTCTTCTGTCAACTTTGATAGTGTATACGTTCCCATTTTCCATTTGTTTTCATTCATGTTAGAAATCAAACATTAACCATACATCCAGTGTCGTTTAAATAAGTACCCTAAATTTTCATAACATAAAATTTTATAAAGGGTGTTTTTTATAGAGGTATAGAACTTTAAGTTGGCAACACTTTTTTAACTGGAGGCCATTTTGTCAGCTGTCAAGTGACTTATGTTTAGTTTGGTTTGGCATTTCAACATGAATAGACTGACGCCTGAACAACGCTTCCAAATTGAGCAAATTTATTTTGAAAATCATGGTTCTGTTCGAAATACGTATCGCGCACTACGTCCATTTTACGGTCAACATAATCGTCCATCAGAGCAATTAATTCGATTAACTATGGAACGTTTTCGCATCACGTTTACTCTAAATGATATTACGCATCCATAGAGACGTCGTACAGTGCGTACAGAAGAAGTCATTGCTGCTGTAGAGCGTAGCGTAGAGGAAGACCCGAATCAGTCTATCCGCCATCGTGCACAAGAATTGGATGTGTCCATTCACTTTATGGAAGATTTTGAGGAAAGATCTTGGCTTACGTGCTTACAAAATCCAACTCGTGCAAGAATTGAAGCCACACGATCACCTAGCAAGGCGTAGATTCGGTGAATGGGCCCAAAACAAGATTGCCGTTGATCCCGATTTTCATAAGCGAATTTTGTTTAGCGATGAAGCTCACTTTTGTTTGAATGGATACGTCAATAAACAAAACTGCCGTATTTGGAGTGATGATAATCCTCAAGTGTATGTTGAGACACCGTTACATCCAGAAAAACTGACTTTTTGGTGTGCTTTATGGGCTGGTGGAATCATTGGTCCGTGCTTCTTTAAAAACGATGCTGGTCAAAACGTAACAGTCAATGGTGACCGCTATAGAGCCATGATTACTGACTTTTTTGTTCATCAATTGCACAACCATGATGTACGGCAGCTGTGATTTCAACAAGACGGCACAACATGTCACACAGCTCGTGCCACAATTGATTTATTGAAGGAAACGTTTGATAACCGCATAGTTTCACGTTCCGGATCCGTGAATTGGCCTCCAAAATCGTGCGACTTAACGCCGCTAGAATATTTTCTGTGGGGATATGTGAAGTCGCTAGTCTACGCCGATAAGCCCGAAACGATTGATCACTTGGAGGACAACATTCGCCGCGTTATTGCCGATATAGGGCCACAAATGTTGGAAAAAGTCATAGAAAATTGGACCTCCAAATTAGACTACGTCCGAGCCAACCGTGGCGGTCATATGCCAGAAGTCATATTTAAATTATAATGCCAGAAGGTTATCTTTCGAATAAAGTAAATTTCATGTCAATTTAAAAAATTCGTCTTTGTTTTATTCCATTTAAAAGTTCTATACCTCTATAAAAAAACACCCTTTATAAATACTCTAGAGTTCCCGATTCTCAATATAGAATTAAGTATTATTTGAATTATAATATATTGACAAACTAGAAAAAAGCTTCTGAAAAAGTTACATTTAGAACATAGTAATTCCGCCTCATCCGGAAGAGCCTTTTCTTGTCACGGATGTCGTTTCTTTTTTATACTTCATCAATATTCTGTACTGCGTTACAGTTTTAGTTTCGAGCGTAAAAAATGAGGGAAAACTTTCAAGAGCTTTTAATTTTCATTGGATATTTTGAAATACTTAGAAAGAAAAGTTACTTTTTGCCATAGAAAGTTTTATTTAAGTAACCGTAAAAGTTTTAGACATTAATCATTTAGAATGTTGTTATATAAAGAAAAAATATACGTGGATAAAAATATTTTCTTAAATCAAGAGTTTCTCTTGACAGCAAGAACGAGGGGACTTCGTAATGTCGTAATATATAATAATAATAACATAATGTCGTAATATATAATAATAATATTAACATTGAGTCTCAAATACCGTTTTTTTATTTTTAAAATGTTACCGTAAGTAAAAGAACCCTTTTCCACCACATTTTGTGGTCATCTCATACAATTTATGCATATTAAAAATTACTGCTGCGAAGTGGTATAAAAAATTTGGAGCATAGACGAGGTCATGCTCTTATCTTGTTTCTTTACAAATCACTGGGTGGAGTTGGTCTCTTGGTCACTCCGCAACGAATTTGACACACCCCTTTTCTTTATAAGAAAATACAGGACCAGCTATGATCGAAATACCTTTATTGATCTCATATGTCAAAATTGTAATAAGTTTTTCTCCGAGTGTAATATTTTTAAAATTTTATTCATTTCTTTGTTCTTTATGTATTTCACTTTTTACGAAAAACTGCTTATATTACTTGGAATTTTGCACAAAAATTTGTATTGTATTCGTGCGATATTGTGTAACTTTTCGTATATGTAGCTTTTTTATTTACAATTGTTCTTCGTAATGTTTCAACTTGATTGTTTATTTTCTTTTCGTATTGCTCTATTCTGTAGCATTTAGAGATTTATCTCTATAGTGTATTATTACTGAAATAAATAAATAAGTATAGACTTTACAGAATTATGCACATTGAGAAAAATTAACTTTACTTGGAGATTTTTGGCGATCTTAAATAATCTTGAAAGTATGACACTTTTAGCCATGTTTACCACACACTGAACTTATTTGTTTCTATCAACTAATTTTGCTCTTCAATAAAACTAATAAATTCGTTAATTTTCTAACATCTTCATTTTTTAGGAGTTATATCACAGTTGGGTGCATGAATTACTCCATAAGGTAGACGATGGATAACAGCAAAATTTACCTAAATATTCTCTGCATATAATAGTTTATAGTTTTTTCAGATGTCAGTTTAGCCACTGTATTCTTTACTACATTATGGATGTTAAATACCGCATCTAAATCTCTACTTTTGCCAGGTTTTCAAAAAAAATTTATCTCATTCTCAAAATTCAAATTGTACTAGTCTTAGAATTATTTTGCCTCTCTTTTGATGCTTCTGAGAGAAAACTGTCACGTATTGTACAAATCAATCTTGGCATCGTTATACACATTTTCATAACTAATTTCATGACTATCTATTTCCACCCAATTTTTTTTTTATAAAGCGTTAATATTTTTCAAAATTTAACAACCGTTCTCTGTTAATAGTTAATAAATAAATGAAATAAGAACAGAAATAAGTATCCATTTCCAAATAAGAGTTTTATTTACACGCGCTTTTGATTATTGTCAAATTTAAAGGTTTTAAATATACATTCATTTCTTCCTTTAAGCCATATAACCTTACACTACTACATATGAAAAAAAAATGGGACTGTTAAATATTGCCAAACAGTTTTACTTTCTATACCATTTATAGATGGTGAATCTATACACAAGACGTCAAGTCGTCTACGAAAAATAGATCTTAACTTATGAAAATAAATGCTTCGGAATTTATTTGCTTTTAATAAAATATATACGACTTTAAAGCTGATACATTTTCCCAAATTGCCTAAATTGCTAAAGATCAGTTTCTCTAGGGAAGATTTCTATAATGAAAATACTATTTTAATATTTAATTATACATACATCGTGTATTGACAGTTCTGATATCTTCTCAGACAAATATTGTACTAAGTGCTAAAAAGATTCTGGAATAACTGTCAAAAATTCCTGGTTTTTTGAGTGTTACCTCATTCTTAGTATCACTCCCATAGATTTTCTATTGATTTCATAACAGGATTTTGAGCAGGCCTCTTTACCTTATTAAATTTTCTGTTTTTTCTTATATTTACGAATGATATGTTTGGGATCGTTATAGTACATAAGGAGCCATTTTAAATACCTCTCAAATTCTGCGTAATGCAGCATAATTTCCCCCAACTGTATATAAATTTATAACAGGTATGATGAATCATAAATAGTGTATCATATCAAGAGGAATTATAAATCTGTAACTATAGGATGCAGCATATAAATGGCGAATCATAAACAATTATGTACTGGAATAAATGTCACATACGTAAATAGTTTAAATTAATTTTATTTGGTGTATCCCACTAATCAGGATTGGGTTACCCTGAGGACGGAGACTTATACACCCCCACTGGGGGCAGACCAAACGGCTTCTTAAAATATCTCCCAGTCACAACATTTCTACCCCGCTAATGTATAAATGAAGACATCAAAGTGTTTTTTGTCGCTTTTTCTGCTAAAAATTAACCTAAATAACAAAATAAATATATATATATATATATATATATATATATATATATATATATATATTTATATATATATATATATATATATATATACTTCTTTGAGAAATTTCAATGCTATCGAGCTAAAACTTACTTTAAATGCTATCAAAAGTTTACGCCGAAGTCCTGCTTACCAATTTAGCAGCAATATCACATACCGGACAGTTGCTGTCGTCCGTCAGCTGTAACAGAAAGTAAGTTTTGTAATATATACATAGTGTTAGACATGTGGAAATATTGTTACGTAATTAAGAAAATGCAAAACTTTAATATGGATGTGTAAGATGGCAATGCCGGTGTTGTCTGTTCCCGAAATATAAAGAGCTACCCTCGTATTTTCTTTTTATTGTCGTGGTCGAAACGCGTATGGAGAGAGAACCAGAGTTATATTTGCAGGAAACAAGCTATTTGTATATATCCTTTCCTTTTCTCTGCTTGAAAGGATAATACATATAAACAATTATATAGATGGTCTATTAAAAATACAGAAAAATTTAAACGAAAAATATCAAATAACAAGTGAATGATTAAAAGGAAACGTGGTGACAATAAAGAGAAAATTCAAGGAGAGCTCTTTATATTTCGGGAACAAACAATACTGGCGGCCGGCTGAGACACATCCATAATAAAGTTTGACATGTTAGACGATATACATACTCAAAACCTTTGACATACGGGCGCTATTTATACATATATATATATATATATATATATATATATATATATATATATATATATATATATATATATATATAGGTAAGTTTTTTAATCGTTCTTTCATATAAATATATATGGTGATTTTAGTGAATTTTTACAAAGTATCTATTCTTAAAATATAAAAGGATATACTTATTATAACACCAAAACATAAAATAAATATTCAATGCACGTATTTTAATATACCTCTCACATGATTTTCAGCGGCCGAACTCAAAGGTATCAACAAATAATAAATTTACAGACGAAGAAAGTTTCCAAACAACTATAAATTATTGTTACTAGATGCCGTGTCGCTATATAAAACTACTTACAATGACTTATTTACAGATATAATAGTAAATGAAATATCTTAAAAAAGTTTTCCACCTTGAACTTAGAATCTTTTAGTGAAGCCATAAATATGACTCTAACTTACATTTTCTTCCAATATCAACATTTTGATGGTTGCGCAATGGATTTACCAATATCATTTTCAGTAGGGCAGGTAGTTATGGAATATCTAAAGGAAAATATCATAGACAAGCTTGATGTAACGATTATATTTTTTGAGAAATACGTTGAAGGCTGTCTAGATGTTATCCTTGAAAACAAACTTAGCAACGTATTAAATGCATTCAACAACTTCCTCCAGAAATTTCAATTCTTATCAGAAGTATATTTGAAAAATGAATTTCTTTAACCTAACAGTAATTCAAAAATATGAAAATAAAAATATCGACATGTGTTTTACAAAAGATTCGCTAACTAAACTATAAATCATATCATCCGAAAGCACAAAAAATAGTGTAAAATATGTTTAACTGATAGAGTTGTAACATTAACTTCCCCGAAATTTTCTCAAAAAGCTAGTAAATAGAATAATAAAGCACCGAACTTACAAACTACAACAAAAACATCCTTGCTTTCTTTACCACATATTGGCCTGCTGTTAGAAATAGTTGCACATATCCTCCAATTATATTGAACCTGAACTGTTTTAAATTTTTACCTAAATCCTGTAATGGAATAAATATTAACTATTTTATACTGTGTAACGAGAAGTATTTATGATTTACAAGCCAAACGGCTTCGCACTCCCTCCAGGGAATATTGACTCATACCAGGTACTCAAAGATACCAAAAGTATGAAGCTCTGTGGGAACCCTTTCCATGTTATCGGGTCCTAGGTGACGTGGTCTGCTGCACTACCCATGAACTTTCGGACGGTTCGCGCGGTTGCTAGGAGAGTTGCTTTCTGCATCGGTTTATACAGATGCTCACCCAGACCCAGCCCCTTGATGTTCTGCAGGAGGTTCCTTGGTATCACTCCAGTTGTTGAGAGTATTATGGGAATCGTTTGGACGCTGTTCATGCCCATTGTCTTCGGATTTGCACCTCCAGATCTCTGTATTTGGCGATCTTCTCGTTGTATTTCGGCCTTGGGTTGTTGTTGTTAGGTACAGCGATGTCGATTAGTGTAGTTCGCCTAGAAATTTTATCTATTAGTATAATATCTGATCTATTATGAGCAACTGTCTGATCCGTCAGAACCGTTCGGTCCCAATATAACTTGAACTGGTTGTTCTCAAGAATAGGCTCGGGATTGTATTGGTAATAAGGCACTTTTCCTACCTGTAATAGGTTTAACTTTTCTGCTAACTCTTGGTGGAGTATCTTAGCGGCTGAGTCGTGTCTTTCCTTATACTCGGTTGCGGCAAACGCTTGGCATCCTCCAGTTATCTGCTGGATGGTCTCTGATGTTCAACAGCCATATCTGCATTGGTCATTTTCTATTGAGGGATCTCTAATGATGAACTTCCGATAGTTCTTCATCGGAATAACCTTGTCTTGGATAGCTAACAAGAAGCCCTCCGTTTCCGGAAACATCTGTCCTGAAATCAACCAGTAGTTCGACGCTGAGTTGTCGACATTGTCCTGATTGACCTCATTTGAAGGCCGTCCATGAAGTGGCTTCCGTAGCCAGGTTTGTAACTTCTCTTGGTCGGTTTGGTGGTGAGAAGTAATATCTTGTTCCCTCAACTGTAGCGGTGTTGAATCATCTGACTCGCTCGATGTAGTGTGGAAGAGTCCGCTAGCCTGTGGAAATATGAACGTAAGTTTATTATTTGTTGATGGAGCTGCTTACCAATATCCACCAATCTCTTGGAAGCATTGTACGTTCAATAGCACTCCGAGGGTGATGTTATTGAGCTTTTGTTAGGAGTGTCCTTATTTTTCTTTGCAGGTTTTGGATGTCCGTCCTGCTCCATTTAATAATTCCAAAAGAGTAGCTCAGCGCAGAGCAAGCATACGTGTTGAGCGCCTTAAACAAATTTCCACTATTTAAATTAGTTCGTAATACCCGTCTTACCCTCCTGACAAATTCGGCTGTCAATTCGGCCTTCATAGTGCCATGGTCAATTCTTTTAGCCTGTTTCATACCTAGATATTGTATAGCTAAGTGAATCGCCCTGAAATATTCCCCTTCGTATCGAAATGGTGTTAGTTTCGATGGTGTCGCTGGATGGCATTTGCAATTGGATCCTAGTTCTCCCGGTTGACATAATGCGTTCTCAAAAGGAAACAAAATTATTATCGACTCTATACACTCTCAATATAGTTTTGAGCCACTCATGTGGCACCGAGTCGAAGGCCTTCTTATAATCCACGTAGGCAGCAAAGAGGTTTCTTCGGTTGGCACAGGCTTGGTTACATATGACAGAGTCAACAATCAATTGTTTCTTGCATCCCATTGCTACCCTCGTGCATCCTTTCTGTTGAGTTGCAATGATGTTATTTTGCTCACAGTGTGCATAGATGCGTTGGGTCAAGCAGGAGGTGACCACCTTATATAGTATGGGTAGGCAGGTGATCGGCCGATACTTAGCTGGGTCATGTGTGTTATATTGGTCCTTTGGTAGGAGGTACGTAATACCTTCGGTCAAGAACAAAGGCATTTTTGCTGGGTTAAGGAAAACATCATTAATAAGATTAGCCAGCTGATGGTGCATACACCAGAACTTTTTGAGCCAGTAGTTCTGGATCCCGTCGAGACCTGGAGCTTTCCAGGTATGAGATTCCTTGATTATTCTTGAAATTTCCTCGGTGGTAAATGGCTCAAACTGCATATGGCTGTAATCTTGGCAAATTTGGTGTTCTTCATTGATCCAGCCAGTTGCGATGTTACAATCGGCTGGTGTGGAAAGTTGGTTTCCCCAGAACTCCTCTACCTATTCTCTATTGGGATATCTGTTATCTGCTATATTGGGTGGAGAGTTTAGCTTACGATAGAAAGTATTTTCTGATCGTTGGAAGAGCGCATTGTCTCGTTTTTGGTTATTGCTGGTCTTGTACCTCTTTAGCCGTCGTGCAATAACAGAGAGCTTCTGTATCAGCGAGTCAAGGCATTGCTGAGCAGTAACATTCGCTTGATCTTGTTGCGAATGATATCGGACACGATTCATGATCTCTTCAACTCGCCTTTGCAGTCGACTAGTTCTTGTGCCCCTGATGTACTCCGTGAGCTATCCTATATCTATTCGAAGATTTTCAATTTTCTTATTTAGACGTCTTTCCCATGGTGGTGTGTTGGGTTCTGTTCTTGCTGATCGGCGCTTTGTTGTCACTTAACGAAAAGTATATTATTATATTATTATTAAAATGGGTAATTAAATAATCACTCTATGGATAGATTTTAACCATGGGAACGAGATAGTATATTTTTTTTATTACAACCCAAGAAAGGCTAAAAGAAAAATAAATCAATTATCGCACTTAAGCATAATCTCAACTTTATTATCTTTAAGTCATTTAAATGTTTTCTTAAAAATATATAAACTCAGTCAATTTATGACGACATGAACTAGAAGACCCTCTTTAAGATTTATAAATAAATCTGTCGAAGAAATCCTACCATGGTTATGTAGTAAAAACCGAAGAGATAAAAGCCGAGGGAGGTCTTAACACATGGTATCTGCAAAATACCGTTAAAATATTAAAATATTGGACGATTTTCTCATTATTAGGAAACAAAAGAATAATCAAATAAACTCACCATAATATGATATATTGTTTGTCAACATGTAAATAGAATTCGTATAATTGCTGTTTTTTTTCCTATTCACAAGAAATAAAGAGTTATATATTTACTTCTAAAAAAGCCAAGAGGAGTGAATAAGTTATCGTTTACTTTTCGTTATAAGAAGACGTAGATTAGGTTGATTAACTGATTCTTTTATATAAAAAATAGGTTTAAGACGCTCAAAATAGCTAACGCCTTCAGGACGAGACAACCTAAACTACCAAAATTTTAGAGAATCAAATTGACTATTACAGGGTGTACGACCGAGATAGGTACTAGAGGTGAAGTTCGGGGTAAAGGTCGATGGTGCTCGTGTAGAAATACTAAACTTCAGTTACGGTCTGGAATTCGTGCAGTACGACGTTAGGCATAGGTCACAGAAAAGTACGTGACGTGTATATTCGACGAGAATGAAGGTTTTTGTTACTTCTTTTGGGGAATTTAAGAGAATATCCTGTTTTTATTTCATTGGGAAAAAGGCCCGACTTTAATATTGTTTGTTTAAGTAATATAAATAGCTGATTTTTCGCATTATTTATTATTTTTTCTGTTTATTATTTTAGGAAGCTATTTATACGTTTTATCTTCTAAATTTGGTTTTACATCTTAATTAATAGAACGGCCATTAAGAGCATTGTAAATAATTTTCGTTTCTTATTTATTTTTGTTAATAGACTTTAATGTTTTGAGAAACTTGTTTTGTTTTATTTATTAAAAACCTTCATGCGATTAAACTCGCGGACGCACTGTTATGAGAGATTCAAAACAAAAGGCTAGATCTGACCAGCTAGATAGCAGTTTTCCCGAGTCCTGAGTCCTGAATTATGGTAGGGGTAGGCCTAAATAACCTGTAGTTGTTTGAAATTAAAACTGAAAGAGAGAAGAGGAACAACCAGACTCTCAAAATTTCCTTTACACTAAGATATTTATTTATAGGTTTTTAGAATAGTTATTAATATGGATCAGCAGTATGATTATAGACGGAATGGCCAACGCTACCCAAAATATTCGGTTTGCAGGAGTCTGTGATCAAATATTGCCACAATCCAACAGCATGCAAACTCTCCCCATTCTAATTCGAATTACATAAAATGTCTGATCACTTTTATAATCTCCATCTTGGAAATTTTTATTGGTTTTATTCCACCAGATTTTTGAGATATTTCAAAGGAACTAAATTTTATTTTCTTTTTGGAGCCGCAATTTAATAAATTTAAAATAACATGTAACTTGTATGAAATTCATTACCTAATATTATTATTTTATGGTTTACAAGTTATTTATAAAGGAAATATTATAGGTTTTTTTATTGGGAATATAAAATTGAAATATTTTTCAAGTTTAAAAATAAATATTATCAAAATAGATTAAATTTTTCGATATAAGAAATTCTAATTTTTTGAACATTCCGAATATCAGTAAATTTATCCCGGAGCTACAAAAAATTAAAATGATTGATGAAAAAAATTAGGCTTCATTTTTCACTGCTACGTACTTTTATTTTAAATAAAGGAAAACAAAAGAAATATCAGTTTGGAAAAAAATTAATCATAAACCAAATTTCTCTGATATGTTAATTAAATATCTACTGATGTTTTATGAAGAAATATTCGTTAAGATTCAAAAAGGTTAAATTATTTTTATAAGATTTTTCTTGTTGTGCAAAATATAGCTAGAACGGTGTAACATACGGTACTAATGTGTGGTACTCACAAAACTGGGAAAGAAATTCTATATGGAAGGAAAAATGCGTCGTTCGTGTAATTTAAGGAAACTTAATTTGGAAAATATTTATTTTTATCATTTTTTTAAATTTTGTATCTACTTAAGAAAGATGAGCAAAAAAAAGAACCACTACAAAGCCTGTAAATTTTACTCCAATTTCCTGTAGTTTGAAACTAAATTACGTATCATATAATTCGTTGTGATGAGAGAAGAATCACAAAATAATTTTACGCTGAGCAAATGATTGGTTTCCGAAATACAGAAGGTTAAAGTGGTCGCCCCTCATTCAGAAAGTATAACGTTTATGTTGTACAAATGTCTCTGAAATTATTTTTTGAATTTCTAAATACGAATTCGTCATTAAAATTTAAAAATTCTTAATTAAGAATTCAATATGAAGCAGAAAACTTAGTAGGCAGTAATTTTGTTCCCTCACTTTATTAGATGTTTAATATTCGTAGGATGATATGTATAAGATATAAAATATCAAACGTTATACGGGGCATTCGAAAAATATGCATACAACATTTGATGACTCTTGACGTCAAAATAGGTCGGTTTAAGCCAACTTAGTTATATCCGATAATGCTTCGCATAGGAGGTAGAAAACGTAAAAAAGATAGATTGAAACCGTGGTAAATAAATTTAATGATTTGAGGAAAAAAAATATTTTCAAGGACATGCATAAACTAATTTGCTGTAATAATAAATTAATTTTTAAAACAAGTGTTGGAAGTATATGTATGTGTTTTAGATAGATTGAAAAAACTAACTAAAAAGAAAACATTAATTAGGCAAAGATGCGAATGAGTCGCATTTTGCTGAAAATACTTATTAAAACTTTTTAAAAAATGAAATTGGCTTCTATCTAATATTACATGATTATTAAAAAGATTGCCAGCACTAAAATATCCATCAATAATTCTTCGCAGGTGTTCACCGGAATCTTGTATACTTCTTTTTCAAGAGCGCCCATAAAAAGAGGTCAAACATAGTTAACTCTGGAGAACGTGGTGGCCATCTTATTGGTGCCTCATTGCCTCCTTTGATCCATCGGATGGGATATTGGTCTTGTAAATATTGCTGAATAGCAACGGAAAATGGGATGGCGAACCACCATATATATATCATAGTTCTTACCAAAGTCAATTTGCAAATTTTCCAGAAGAACTGATAATGTGTTTTATAAAAAACTTAGATAAATATTTCGATTTATCCTATCTGGAATTACAGCAGAACCAATAAAATTGCGATCAATAATGCCTACCCAAACATTTATTTTAAAGTTATGCAGATGTTGTGTAACTTTAATGGCAAATGGATTTTCATCCACAAAAAAATATTCGTTTTGCTGGTTGGTGACTATAGATCTTGAAAAGCACGTCTCCTCAGTAAACAGAATTCTTATAGCAGGATTTGGATCACGAATTCCTTCGTTTCAAATAAATTTACAAAATGTAAGGCGCATGGGAAGACCAATCGGAAAAACCCCTGAATCTTTTGGACGTGATATGGATGTAACAATTGTTTAATTAAAATATCATTTGCAATAGTTTTAGGGATATCTGACTCACGTCCTAAGCAGCAGTATACTAACACAATTCTTTTTCAACTCTTCCCAAAATTTCATGTTCTTTATCGACTGTTTGAGTTGTTTCAATACCACCTCTACCTTTAAATTTTTCTCAAAACTGCCCGTTTCTCGGAGATGACATTTATTATTGGCAAATGTTTGATAGTTTGGTATTCGGTGGTTAGGAAATCTCTCCATGTAAACCCCACGACGCCCATTTCTTTAACAAAACACATACACCAGGAGCATGTCAACCTTTTCGGAGCGCGTGTAGTTGTCTAATAGTAAAGTAGGCTTAAAAATTTGGAATATTGATCTTATTTTAGTTGATTTCTTAGGCCTAGTTTCACAATGTGTGGTCACCGAAAGGTTAAGAACAAACCGATAGTTATTTAAAAAAATTGTTTCACAATTGATGACTTACGTTTTAATGGAAGTTAACCATGACTTAAGTTTACCAGTAGACAATCCTGTGGTTACTTACTTAACCAAAAGAACATAACCTCATTACTTTGTTTACGCTTTTTATTTGTTGACGGTTCGGATAGAATAAAAATCATTTGCGTTTTTGTTGAATAACTCAAAATAAGAAAGATAGATAATTACGATATCAATGTTTATAGTAGTGATGAAGAAGCTAGAAGACCCCGAATATTTAGACCACGAGTTGATTATTTTGAAGAATATGATGAATACGATTTTTTTGCACATTTTGTTTGGTTTTTCTTTTTAAATTTCTATATTTTTCTTTCAAAACTTTGACATTTCTTATGCCATTTACAGTACAACTGGCGTTGAACTCATTTTGTAAAATTTTCCAACAATTTCCTTTATCACTTTTTCTACTTTCAATAATATTCTTATATTTGTCTACCAAAGATATAAGAAGGATTTCTTTTTCTTTAGAGGAACTTGCAGCTTTTTTCTCTATTCTTCATGATTATATAATTTTCACAAATATTATCTTTATAATAATAAAATTATTTTCTAGGATTTTTTGTTTAAAATACCGTCGTAAAAGTAGAGGTTAATTGTCAAACCAATCATTCTTCTTTATTTTTTAATTGCGGCATTAAACCTAATTCCCACGAATTTCATAAAATGTGACTGATATTTTCTTAAAAGTCAGGTATCAACATTGACAAATAAAATTTAATCAATGGTTTCGTAACCAGCCCTCAATTCTTGTTTGTGAAACACCTACCTTTGAAAACTCATGGTTAACTTGCAAGTGTTGGTTATTTAACCACTTCATGTTACCATTTATTGTGAAACTGGGTCTAAGACAGTGACGGCAATTTGTCAATAGTCAAATTAATAAATGCCATATAAACAAAATCAATCAAAAAATTGTTGTAACAGCTATTTTTCATTATTGCCGTTTAATGGTATGCATGTAATTGAAAATATTTTTTCCTGGCGCAACCATACATCCAACGAAAGTTATTCAAGGGGTAAAATGCTTTCACATACATGTGATTATCCGATAGAAATATCCAGGTTGTAATAAAGTTGATGACATAAAAAATTAGAAGCCGATGTTTACGTGTGACGTCACTTGCACTACTTTATAGCCGGTCACTATACCACTAGAAAACCTCATATTGTAATGTTAGATCACACTCCAAAATCATCAAATTCAGTTAACATTCTTTCAAGAAATTTGAGAAAAATCAATATTTTCTTACAACTTTGGAGTCTTCCACCGCCTAAACGATGCAGTATCGGATATAAGTAGGTTGGCTTAAATCGACTTATTTCAACGTCAAGAATCTATCATAAAATATTATACATGTATTTTCCTAACACCCTGTATATTTAATTTACGCTTCGCTCGTAAAATTGAAGTATGTTTAATGTTAATAGTTTAGTACCAGTTTTTTCGATAAAATTAAGCAGTTACTCTAAACTTAATTATCACATATATTGTGGTCACACTGTACAATATTTTTAAACTACAATGTCTAGTTATTCTACGAAGTTTCTTAACACAAAAATTTAATTAATGTCTATTGAGGGTAATATTTGTACCTTTGTAATGCGAGATTTACTTATTTATCTTTAACAGTTAACACTCCATCCATTAAACATGATACATATAATTAATCCCAAAAATTATATTACATCCATTGATGAATTGGTTGTCTACTTTGTTGCTGCAACTGCCCATACCTAATTAAGATTCTGAAGTTCTTTTCTAAATTCAGAAAGCCGTGCCAACTGTTTATGCCTTGCCTATATTCAGAAAGCTCATTAGAGTAGAAATTGACTATGGATTGGCACAGACGTCCCAATTGTTTCAATTTGTATTGTGAAAGTATGTGACGTTGAACATTCTGAATTCAGAAAGCCATTCTGGCAGTAAAGGCTTATAATGTTGTCATTTTAGCTAATATCCTTCCTTGACATATTACCGTTTTCAAAACTGTATATTATTTTTTAATTATTTTAAAAAAACCAATTTGAAACAGCATAATATTAAATATCACATCACATATGTCAAATATTTCGGAAATATTTGCCTAAGATATATTTTCTGTGTGGGTGACTGCTTATATGTACCGGGTGAGTCAACGATTGGATGAAGTAAGTTTGTGCCTTTTCGGTGAAATTTACAAAGAAACTATATTTATTGTTTGATACAGTTTATTTTTACGCAGATTTTAAAAATATTTAGGACTCTACAGGGTGAGCCAAAAAACTAGGACAGCATAAAGTTGTATTTTTT
Organism: Diaprepes abbreviatus; assembly: GCA_034092305.1. Lineage (NCBI taxonomy): Eukaryota > Metazoa > Arthropoda > Insecta > Coleoptera > Curculionidae > Diaprepes > Diaprepes abbreviatus. Next base: position 459,028 of record JASJET010000053.1, read on the forward strand.
TTAAATAGAACACCCTATATACGAATCGTGTTTTTGATTTAGCTTATAATTCTAAATCTTTTTTATTAAGGGTTTACTATAACAAAACTTTATAGTTTCTGAGATAATTAAGTTTAAAGAAAAAAAGTCACATTTTCAAGCATCAATTCAATCCTAAATAACGTTTTCAATTTTGTGACAAATATATTCAAATTTGGAATTTAGCAAGGCCAAGGACAAGTTAACATAATTTTTACCTAATATTTGCAATAAAAGCTGGGGTGTTGAACACATCGGCTCAAATTTGAACAAGTTTAAATGAATAAATATCTTTTTTTTAAAATGGTACACCCTGTATATTTTCATGTTATTTAATAGAGTAATAAAAACCCTAAAAGTTTTGTTCAATATATCCTATACCTATTTATAATAGTTTTTGAGATATTTCAGTTTTTCTTATTTTCCATACTTTTTTACAGAAATGATCTTCATTATCATAGTAGCCATGTAAAATAATAAAAAGAAACTACAGAAACAAACAGAATGTGGTTAAATATGATGAAATACATTATTCGTTATATTACAACGGCAATAGTTTAATTAAACATAATGTGAAAAAATTAACACAACAATAACGACAAGGCAAATACATATTTACTTTTATACTAAATTGAAACAAAAAAATTACCTATTAAATACTGAGATTATTTCTTTTTAATAAGTGTTCGAATAAACGACCCTCTTGTGCAATGCACAAATTTAGTCTTTTTTGCAGATTTTCTCGGACCCTGGACAAAATTAGTGGCGTTATTGTTCTACAGGTATCCCTAATCCTGTTTCGCATATCTTCCACTGTTGTTGGTGGATTAACATACACCTTATTCTTAATATAACCCCATAGGAAGAAATCTAATGGGGTGATGTCGCAAGACCTTGGTGGCCACTCAATGAAACCCCCACGTCCAATCCATTTTTGCGGATATCGTTGGTCCAAAAACGCACGAACTTCACGATGGTAATGCGGAGGCGCACCATCGTGCTGGAACCACATACTGTCGAGCTCATCCCTATCGAGACCTTGAAGCAGTTGGGGTAGTTCTTCTTGTAGAGTGTTCAGGTAACTATGGCCATTTAGTGGTTCATTAAAAAGTGGGGTCCAATAATTCGATTATGATGAATACCACACCAAACATTTAATGACCAGTGGTTTTGATGTTACACCTCTCTAATCCGAAATGGGTTTTCTGTGGCATAATAATGCATGTTTCGTCTATTTACGGCACCGTTACTTCTAAAAGTAGCTTCATCACTAAACATCACCTTGCATAATAAATTTGGATTTAATTGAATCTCCGCATTTATTGTACGACAAAAGTTTACACGACTTTGAAAATCCTGTCCATGCAATTCTTGGTTTAATTCCATGTGATATGGATGATACCTATATTTCTTGGTAGTACGATTAGCGGTGGATTGTGATGTTTCACATAATGCTGCTAACTGACGGCTACCAATATAAGGATTTTCCTGAACATTTAACAATACTTGTAGTTCTTTTTCTTCATTAGTTACTGGTTTGTTGACCACTTTACGTTTTGGATAATCAACAGTACCAGAAGAATCAAATCTTTGCATTAAGTTTTGAAAAGTATGGGTATTAGGCTGGCGTCGATCAGGATACTTCATTTTGTAAATTCTTTGAGCAAGAAGGCAATTTTTTTTTAATGAAGACCATTTCTGTAAAAAAGTATGGAAAATAAGAAAAACTGAAATATCTCAAAAACTATTATAAATAGGTATAGGATATATTGAACAAAACTTTTAGGGTTTTTATTACTCTATTAAATAACATGAAAATGTATGTAGGATGTACCATTTAAAAAAAAAGATATTTATTCATTTAAACTTGTTCAAAGTTGAGCCGATGTGTTCAACACCCTGTAGCTTTTATTGCAAATATTAGGTAAAAATTATATTAACTTGTCCTTGGCCTTGCTAAATTCCAAATTTGAATATATTTATCACAAAATTGAAAACGTTATTTAGGATTGAATTGATGTTTGAAAATGTGACTTTTTTTCTTTAAACTTAATTATCTCAGAAACTATAAAGTTTTGTTATAGTAAACCCTTAATAAAAAGATTTAAAATTATGAGCTAAATCGAAAATACGATTCGTATATAGGGTGTTCTATTTAAAAAAATACAACTTTATGCTGTCCTAGTTTTTTGGCTCACCCTGTAGAGTCCTAAATACTTTTAAAATCTGCGTAAAAATAAACTGTATCAAACAATAAATATAGTTTCTTTGTAAATTTCACCGAAAAGGCACAAACTTACTTCATCCAATCGTTGACTCACCCTGCAAGTTTACCTAACGGGTAATATGTCATTTTCATTTGTAAGTGTTCAAAAATACTATTTCTTATTCGTTATCCTGGTAAGAATTGACTTAATTTTTCTAGGCTGTTTAGGTCAGTGGCTCACAACCTTTTTTTGATCGCGACCTTTTTTCAATTTTATGAAATTGTTCACGGGTCCTCTTTCTCGATATTTGATTAATAAAACAAAAAATGAAGGGTTTAAAAAATTAATTTTAGGATTTACGAAAATGATGGTATTGTTTATTAAGAATAAAGGTTTAATGTGATGATTGAGCTTGCATCTGCTTAACAGGTGTCACAATTTTTGATTGAATTTTTGTCAAGTCTTATCTTATGTCATCTTGAATATCCAGCTTACTCCTGTCTTTTGTCTTGTTCTTCGAAAGCGTTGAAATTGTACTTCCACAGAGATACGTAGAAGCAAATGGCATTAATATTTGAAAAGAAAGCCTGAAAACTTGGCGATATGAATGACGAACAGCACACCAAAATTGAGAAGTCATTTCGCAGCTCATTAGATTCATCTTTAACTTCATCAAGAATGCTAGCAAAATCCAGATATATGCAATGGGTTCCGCACTAACGCAACTTTTATTCAAAGAACTCTGAAAAATAACGTAGAATTTCAGGTGCAAAGGCATATAGGGGGTTATTAATTTACTCTCTTAGACTATCTACATTTTCCGTCTCTCATTCTTAGAGTTTGATACAACACTGCAAAGTTCCAAGATTGATGTTAGAGCGAAAGTTTGGCAGCTTTAATACGATTGTTTAGATGTTACCTCTGAAGTCAATAATGTATGTTTTTTACCATACAGTTATAAATTTAGCTTCTTGAGCTCATCTAAAATATCAGATAAATACATTAGTCTTTGAATCCAGGGATCATCATTAAAATGTGTCGTCAAGTAATTTATTCATTCATTTTAAAAAGTCTTTATTATTACTTTTCAAATTTAAAAAGACAATGACATAGTGCCATAAGTAAATATACAGTACAGAATATATGTATATACATACAAATAAAAATTGTGGTTGCGTGCTGTGTAGCAATTTCACCCCAAGCAACAAGTCAGATAAGTGAATTTTGCAACCCCCGATCATTGCTATGGTCGGTAGATAATGATCTTGCTTGATATTAGATACAATCGGGTTATGATGTGGCCTCTGCCCGAATTATACGAGATGTTTTGATTTATTTGAAAGAAATTAGATATTCTGAGTTTTATTAAATCGACGTTTATTTTGTTGCAATCTGGTTTTTATGGGAAAAAAGGTATACATTTATGACATCTTACGGAAAAATGACTCGGCGAGAAAAAATAATAAACGATTATGGAAATCACAAAAAATGCGTATAGGCTCCTGGAATATAACATCATGGAATACAACGAATCAAGAGATCATCATCGAAGCAAATAAACAGGAGATTGACATCTGTGCACTATCAGAATTAAAAAGAAAAGTAAAGGCAACACAAAATACCAGAACTACATACTTTTCTATAGTGGCAAAGAAAAGAACCAGAGGGCGCAGGCTGGGGTAGGACTACTTATACATGAAAAGTTTGACAATCACATAGAAGAAGTTCAATATATAAACAGCAATATTATGTACATCTGTTTAAATTTTAATACGGAGAATCTTAACTTCGTAAGCATATATGCGCCAAACATGCCTAAGCCCAAAGAAGAAAGAACCACCTTTTTCGAAGAACTCCAAGAAGTAATAGGGACAGTTTTCCAAAAAAATCAAAAATTTTCATAATAGGTGACTTCAACTCTAGAATAGGGAATACTCCCATTCCGGGTATAATGCACAAATTTAACGAAAAGACCATTAATAACAACGGAGAAATGTTAATAAATATTTGCGCACATAACGAGCTTCGCATAAATAACACATTTTATAATCACAAACATCAACACAAGTGTACTTTTGGCAACACAAGAGGATTCAATTTGACAATCGATTACTTCATAACTAATAGGGAAATCCTTCCAAACCAAATTCTAGATGTAAGAACCCTAACATCTGCGAACGTCGGAACAGAACATGGCTTAGTACTGTCCAAATATCGATTCAAAGCTAACTTCCAAAAGAAAAAGCCTCCGATATACATCGAAAAGTTTAACATAGAATCGTTCAAGGAAACATCAACAAAAATGCTATACCAAAATAGGCTGAAAGAGAAACTAGCCCTAGATCCAATAATAGAAGAAGATAGTCCTAGTGATGCTTGGAATAAAATCAAGATAAGTATAATTGATAGTGCAAAAGAAGCACTCGGTACAAGAAAAACAAACATAAATGGGAGAAGAAACAACAAACCTTGGTTCACTTTAGAAGTAAAGGCATTGGCACAACAAAAGAAGGGAGCATACTTAAAATACAAAAATATAAAACGCAAGAAGAATACCCAGCATACAAAGGAAAGGAATTTATACGGAGGGCAAAGGAAAGTTTGGAACGTAATAAGAAATAGGAAAAAAGAAGTCAACGAAGAAGTGGTAATCAACTCTATAACAGCAGAAAACTGGAAAGAATACATGCAGAGCCTTTACAATAACCAGGAGTATAATAATGAGGACATCCAAATAGATTTAGATAAGGTAAAACCGATGATGGAAGACGAGAACATAAAAATAGAAGACATACATGAAATGCTGACCAAACTGAAAAATAGAAAAGCTCCGGGAACCGACGATATTTCCAATGAAATGCTGAAATATGGGGGCCTTGAATTAGAAAAAGCACTAACAATACCATTTGGCAAAATTCTATCAACCTGCAGTATTCCAGAACAGTGGAGGAACAGCCTGACTATACTCATCTTCAAAAAGGGAAATAAGAATGACCCCAACAATTATAGAACAATAACACTACTAAATAGTACAAGCAAATTATTAAAAAAAATCATGACTTCAAAACTAACGAGTAAAATTCCGCAAACTTTAAATCCGCCTGTGAGCTTTATGGTTGAAGGTATCATGTATAGTTTTTTTTTACTTAGGTACCTTCGACCCTATATTTCAATACCTTTCCAGAGCTGTAGACGGGCTGTTTGAGCAGAACTGAAGACTGAATCGAAAGTCCGTATCACCATAATATAATGCTTGAATTAGGAATTTTTCGGAGATTTTTTAGGTATGATTTCAGTTTTTATTTAGGTATAAGTTGCAATTATTTTAATTCACAGATGCACTACTATTATACCTGGATTTTACATACTATGATTTGAAAGTAGGATTAGAATTTATAGAATACTGATATTTTATGATTTTCTTATTAGAATTTTGTTGAAGTTAATTTTTCAATTAATGATTTGCCAATTTTTTGTATATTACCATTTTGATCATATCAGCATTAAATTTGCGCTGACTAGTATTTCTGATGTATATAGGCTATTAAAAGTTACGTTTTTCTTTCATTTTTAATAACTCGTATTTCATATTACAAGTTAAAGACTGCCAAAGAAGAACATCCTGATCAGTGTTCATGTTTTTGCATTAATCCTTGAACAGAAGAGTATTGAGAGCACTAAATTTTAATTAACAATTCACGATAGCGTTTTATATAGACCTTTTAGAGACACCTTGTACATTTCGCCACCCTCACAGGGAACTTCGTAAACATGTTCTTTCTTATCTGTAGTTTTGGTTTTGTTTTAGTTAAATGAGCTCTAAGTGAATTTCCAGATTTGAAAGTTATTTTTATTGAAACTGTGAATTTTGAAGAAGGAATGAGGTAACCATTCTATTGTAAATCTGATTTAATATATGCTGCCATTTTGAAGTGAATCTGCATATAGATATTGCGCCATTATAAAGATTGTATATAATTCATCGTTTGATTACAACAGAATGATTGGACCCAAGATTGAAATATTGTCCAGCGTGTGTGGGCTTCCAATATACTGAAGTTTTAATAATTTAATTTGAACGATTAACCATGGCATCCAGAACAAGCAACGGATGGACCTTGTTCCGTAGTAAACTTAATTTTTGGTTGACTACTGTTTAGATGTGTCAAGAAATGATTTGGTTCTTGATTATAACCCCTCCATACGTTAAAGGTATAACCAAGTGTAACAGTATTTTTTTACTTTTACTCCTATTTCATTTTAAAAAATTGAGAATTTCGCAAGAGATTCTATGCCCCTCGCTATCTATCAACATCATTCTTAAGTAGAGTCCCGTTTTCATAGGAGTTTGGAGTAAATTGATTATCTGTTTCTGTTGCAGTTTTGGCTAGATAATATTGAATTTTAAGAATACGTCGTGTCGAATATTTTTCCAATAATTAGGACCGTGATTTTAAAAATATATTGAAAGATGCTTTTTGACATTATGCAAATTCAGTCATTTTATTTGAAATTGGTCTAACTAATAGTTGTGTAGATTTATTAAAAAAAAACAAAATCAACGATAATCCGTGTAATATGTTATTTGATATGATTAGTCTACACCAAAATTAGGGGCCAGTTTTAACTAACTTTATCCAACTTTATTCAGAATTTCCCATTTTCCAATATTCTGAGAGACTGTATGAGATTTTCTTCGAAACTTTGCGATTTTCTTCCTTACATCGCTTTTCCTTAAGATTCGTTTTATCTTCAAAGTTCAGCTCTTTCTCCGAAGTAGTAGCTACATTTTTCTAAACATAGAAAATAGCTGCACGATTTTGCAAGTGGTTCGTACAAAGAATAAAACGTCCAATGAGTTGTGCTGTTTTCAAGTTAATTCCTTTCGTCCAAGACCACCTTTTGGTGACTGTAGCCCGAGAACAAGGAGCTTTAAACAGATAAGTAACAAAATTATTTAAATTTGTAAAATAACATTCTACAGTATATTTGTCACAAACCAGTTTTAATTATAATAACTAACAACATATATTATGTGAAGGATATTGCAATTTTCTTTGATGGATCGTATATACTGTTTTTCTGCAACTGATATAATTTTTTTTAATAAATTAAATTTCATAGTTAAGTAAACGTATCTCGAGTTTTATTTAGATAACTTAAAGCAAGAGTCTAACTGTAGAAACTAAGCCTTCCGAGAATTACCCTTTTATCTGTTTTTAACTACAGATTGTCCCTGCAATTGGAAGTTTTGGTAGAAGTCACTTCGCTAAGGGCTGTCTTGTATTTTGCAGCAAGTGTATTATTAAAACCTTGTCCATTTATAAACGCCACGACAATAAGAGTTAGCTCACTCAAGTACTGTGAATTTTTCATAGAACGGATATTAACATCATTACCTAATTCAATTTATTATCTCATTATACATTCGAATAATTAAATAAATAAGATTATACGACATCTTAACTAGATTTTCAGTTTCACTGTTGTTGTTACGAAGACAACACTCGATAGGTCCATAACCTAGCCCTGTGATAATGGGGTTCGATCTGATAATATTGCATCCTTTGAGTCTAGTATGATTATATTTAGTAATTCCTCTAATATCACACAAAGAGACAGTCCACATCAAAACTTATCGGTCTGTCATCTGGCTCTAGATCAGTGCTACTATTAATATTCAGGAAATGTGTGCACTTGTTGAGGATCCTCTGCAGCTGTATATTGATCTTAATGATATGTTGGTATTGTGAATTTTTGGTAATCCGTAAAGATGTGGTGGAATTACAAATTACAAAACTTTTTTTCAAAAATATTTGTAATATTTTCTCTTCCTATTTTAGGCCCATCATACATGTCGAGTTTTTTAGGTCATTCGAATAGATAATTTTTTTTTAATTACCGAAACCATTCTAAAGTACATGCAATAACTGAACCAATTTTATTTTCACAAGCGAGAAAGATATGTAAAGCATAAATTTTTCTTTGGTAATTTTTAAATTATTACCAAGCTAAAACTAGTTCTTAGTCTATTCGCCTATATTCTAAATATTCATGATGAAAAATTAATATTATTGATTATTTAACAAATATTTACAGGTTGCTTCTATCTATCTGTCTTCAAAAATGTTTACTGTGAAATACACTTTTACAGCATAATTCAATATTTATCTAAAACGAATTATATTTTTGGGTCGCTTTACTCTTGTAAAACTCCTTACAACTGTTAAAAGAAAAGCTCTTTAATATTTTGAAACCAAATAATCACGAGCTTTATATACGATTTAAAAGATTTACCTTTTAATTTAAAGTTCAAAATTACGTCTACGATAAAAACTTAAACAAGTACTGTATCGAGCTGGCGTTCGTGCTCCGGGCAAATTAAGCTTTTTCTTTGGAATAAAACAGTAAAATACCGCAACTGATATTGTAAATGGAATTATTAGAGAGATTTCGTTAAAAACTCTATTTGCTCTTTAGGTAATAGGAATAATTTATAAAACGGTGCATGTATCGATAAAATAGTGAAGGTATTTACACCAGTTCTCTAATTGCACCGACTTAACATTAATTTTACTCTCAGCTTTAGACAAAAACCTAAATTTAAATAATTTAGTCACGTGTCAATTATTTGAAATGAAAAAATTGAAAGAATCAATCTAAGAATATAGTCTCTATGTATCAAAGTAAAAATTCTGACAGTCTTTCGATCAATATCATATTTTCTATTCATTCAACTAACACAAAGAATTACAGAACACTTAGTACAAATATATATATATATATATATATATATATATATATATATATATATATATATATATATATATATATATATATATATGTCCGTGTAATTTAAAATAAAATAGAATAAAATATTGGCAAAGCGGATGTGAAAATTTGTCAATCTACATGATTCTCGTGTTAAAAAGTGCGGAGCACTCCAAAATATGGAAAAACTCCGGGTCCGACAGATGGTGACAGCGCTGTTTCGTCCTAATATGAGGCCACCGCATTCGGTACAAACCATCATCTCGCCTTTGCATCGTATAAAGCTGAATTTAATATCAAAAAACAGCAAACAAGACGACAAAGGCGACATCTCGATGGTCCACTTGATAATACAAGAACCACACAGATTAACAAAGTTTGTAAAAGAACCGTCATATGGTGGCGCGACGGTGAATTAAAACAGAAATATGTAAAATCGAGTACACGAAACGCGCTGCCCAAAGGATAGGGGTCGCATTTTTCGGTACTGGTAAGCATGCCTACCCCTTATTTTAGCAGCCAAAGCCACGTGCCGCACCAAACGATCCCACCATGAGAGCATCGTTTAGCGTGTTTCAAAGCCAAACAAGTAAATAAATAAGTAAATAAGTTTTTGTCCGTGTAATTTAAAATAAAATAGAATAAAATATTGGCGAAGCGGACGTGAAAATTTGTCAATCTACATGATTCTCGTGTTAAAAAGTGCGGAGCACTCCAAAATATGGAAAAACTCCGGGTCCGACAGATGGCGACAGCGCTGTTTCGTCCTAATATGGGACTCGTCAGGCCACCGCATTCGGTACAAACCATCATCTCGCCGTTGCATCGTATAAAGCTGAATTTAAAATCAAAAAACAGCAAGCAAGACGACAAAGGCGACATCTCGATGGTCCACTTGATAATAGAAGAACCACACAGATTAACAAAGTTTGTAAAAGAACCGCCATATGGTGGCGCGACGGTGAATTAAAACAGAAATATGTAAAATCGAGTACACGAAACGTAGATTGACAAATTTTCACGTCCGCTTCGCCAATATTTTATTTTATTTTATTTTATTTTAAATTACACGGACAAAAACTTATCTACTTATTTATTTACTTGTTTGGCTTTGAAACACGCTAAACGATGCTCTCATGGTAGGATCGTTTGGTGCGGCACGTGGCTTTGGCTGCTAAAATAAGTGGTAGGCTTGCTTGCCAGTACCGAAAAATCCGACCCCTATCCTTTGGGCAGCGCGTTTCGTGTACTCGATTTTACATATTTCTGTTTTAATTCATATATATATATATATATATATATATATATATATATATATATATATATATATATATTTACAGTGATAAGCTGTATTTTAAGGTAACCAGGATGAGCCTTTAATAAAAAGAGTATCTATCGTAACAATACATAAACAAAACACTACTTTTTTTGCAAACAAGCATTTAATTAATCCCAAGTTGTGCACAATGATATTTGAAATATTTAAGGTTGCCTTATGTAATCTTCATCGAATCTATAGGCATTGTGGGCTACGTGTTAATCCTAGCCAATTAGTCCTCACCCTATTTACTAGGAGACGAAAACTAAACATGAACGCTCCAACTTTAAATGTAACGATACTGAGCTTTTCCAAAGAGACTAAATATCTGGAAGAAATAATAGACCAAAAACTGACCTGGAATAGCCACACTGAAAAGATTCTCCAAAGGATAATAGCGGCAAGCTGGACATGTCAAAAAATATCTGGTTAAACCTAGTGTTTGAGACCGATAATAATTTTATTGTCATATGAAAAGATCATCCAACCCACAGTCTCATATGCCCCCTAAGTATAACGTTTAAATATTTAATAAGTAGCAGCTCAAGAAATACTACAAAAATACAGAAGTTAGGCTATGTAGGAGTTACGGGGGCAATATCAGCATGCTCCACAGCTGCAATGTGAGGGCAACTGTTTCGACCAGAAGACCTCAAACCTAAAAATAGTTGGGCATATAAAGATTCTGGATACAATTTCAATAGAATCTATAAAAAACCGAGAGACTGTATCATTATGTAAATTATAATTTGGACATGATCGGTGAAGTATTAACTAACTAAAAGAGGATTTGGTGGTATGGTTTACTGATGAATCCAAGATAAATGGAGAGTGAGAGCGACTATCTTCCAAAAGATGCATGAAATTCAAATCTATACCGACGAGTACCAGAATAGAAGCACTAAAAAAGCCACTATATTCATATTATCAGATGGTCAAACAGCGTTAAAAGTTTGCAGATCAAACACCTATGAGTTTAAGTTGAGCTGGAATCATAGAAAACAACAGGGTAATCTTGATGTTGATGCCAGGAACAAGGGAATCACAGGAAATTAGAAAGCGTACATCCTCACAAAAGAAGAGATAAAAAATCCTTTTCTCAATCTAGGGCTTTTCTATAGATTCCCAAAAGACTACATAAAAGTGGAGTTTCGGAGCTGGAAACAAAATCAGATAAAATTAAGAAAGAGTACTCCTGGTCTCAGACAAGCGAAAAAATTTATTGCCAAAGATAGCTAGAAGGCTTGTCGATCTCGCAAAATGGGATATTCGATTAATAACCCATCTACTCACGACACACAATCCTCTGAGATACCATTCTAAAAATATGGACAAAGCTGAGGACGAAATTTTCTGTTTCTGTAATCGTGCAGCCGAAACAGAAGAACATCTGCTATGCGACTGCATAACATTGTCCTGCAAGAAAATTTCATTTCTGGAATAAAACTTAATGCCTGAATAAATAAAGTACTTACCCTCTATAAATATAATAAACTTCGTAACGCACAAAAGATCGTGTGGGTCGAGGTGCTGTAGAGAGGCAAGAAAAGCCTTAGAAACCCACTCATAAGCTACAACCTGCTCATAACATAAATCCGTATAAAAACATATTAAAAAGCGTTGTTAATAGTTGTCTGTTGTGCCAAAGTCAACTAAAAAAAATATAACATAATGTTTAAAATAAATCAGAAATAAAAAAATGATAAGAATTTTCTTTCGATATTGCCAATAAGCAATAGCAGTAGGTGTAGATTTTTGCTTCGTATTTCTTGACCTATCACAAAATTATATTTGAGCTATTACTTATCAACAAGTAGATTAGTATTAAATGTTTAAAAAAATAATAAATAAAAATTATTTTCATTTTAACGTTTAACGTGAACAAAATTAATAGGAGTGCCTTATCTACACTTTATGTCCAGTTAACCTGTAATATTGCCAACATGAACAAGTTTTATCTAAGAATTAATGGTAGCATTGCAGCTTTATTGGAGCGCATTCAACTAGCTATTTTGCCGAGAGATAAAACGGTTAAAATTTGGTAAAATATTTTAACATAAACTACATTTTTTAAAGAAATGCTGCATGTGTAAAAATATCAGTTTATTGTCGTATTTCAACAATTTACTTTTACTAGTGTTAAATGCTCCATTCATTAACATTCATTCTAAAAAAATAACAGAAAATTTTACAAAAGGGGAAAAAAATTATAAATATTTTTTTGTACAAATCTAATTTATAATCAGTTATCTGCCTGTTTAGCAATGGAAATTTTGGTATAATAATGTTCATGCATCGTAAAAGTAGTTGTTTATAACGTTTTCTTGATATTGGCCTTGTTTAAGCTGTCTGTGATATTTTCTTGGTATTATTTTTTTTTATTATATATGGTTTCAGGCATAATTCTTGATAGAAATAATTCTGATCCTCTGGGATAGATTTTAATAAATATTTTTAATCATCTCTGAATTAGTTCTGTTATTGATCATTTCACTTTGTACTATTTGAGGGCAATATGAGGTTATGTAGTCAATTTCGTTTTTGTAAAGTCTGAAATTCTGTCGTCTGACGAAAGAGTTTTCACGTTATATGTCGATATTAGAATAGTCCTTTTTCTCACTTTGGTCATCTTTATATGGCAACCAGATCCAGTCTAGAAATTTTTCGCACGCTTTTCCACAATCTTTATTTATGACAGTAGAGTGCAGAGAGGAGGGACCTTGTTTCCTGATTTTTTCTCTTTGTCCACAAAGAATAAAATATAAACATTTTCGCCATAATACCCCATATTGTTATCTTGGTGTAGAGTATAAAGATATGGAAAGAGATAGATTAGTATAGATTATGAATTTGGGGTAGCGCACATGACCCATCCTGGTAATAGGAGTACAGAATCAATGCTCGCGCAGGCTGGTTTGCATTCCTGAAGTAGATCTATCTTTCACTGGAGTCATAAAGTGTATATATCAGTTAACTGTCACCGACACATCCTTTAACGGGGTATTTTATTTGCTAATTTCTTGGCCCAACAAAGATAATTAAAGTGCCTTAATTTTGAATCTTAGAGTTAATTATTAAAAGGAGACGATATTGTAATATATTACCTTTTCCAAGAAGTTTTAATTCAGTTACCGAGATTTTCGAAATAAAAGTTATTATAACTGAAGTAAGTGCTCTAATAATTATTTTATCGCCTTTGTTTTTACGTCAAATATTTAAAAGAAATATTTTTTATTGCTTTGCATATTATCAAGGGATGAGACTAATAGCCAACTCAAAATTGGTTCTCAGCATCTAACCATTTTTCATTATGTAGAGGTAAAACTTAGTAACGTACCTTTTAGAAATTTCCGAGAAAGGTAACTTAATATAACACTTAAAAATGTTGGGTATTTTTATAATAATAACAGAAAGAAAATATTTTATTTAGGAGTCTTAGCTACGCTCGGTAGGTTTGGATTAATAATGATATATTAAAAAAATTATTTTTTTTTTAAACGAATTATAATATGTATTAAAATGCTTCCATCAGGCGAACTAAAAATTAAATTATTAACAGGTACGCATACTTAAACCGATTTATCTCAGTAAGCGGTGAGTCATTATTATATCCAAGACAACTTGTATATAGGATCCCGAGCACATGGAATACACGCGTAGTTATAAATATACGTCATAAAATAGGTAAAACATTTTACGTGCATATGAAATTAAAATTATTATAAAATTGTTATTCTAGCCAAGAAAACTTTTGCAAATTCTGTTCTTACTAAATTAATTTCTTTGATTTTATTGCTCAATATTTAAGTAGAAATCAATAATAATTTATGATTGTGATAAGAATAATACATTTTAACTTTAATTTCCACTGTATTTTTTGACTTCATCTTCCCATAATAGCCGCTGAGTGTTTTTAAATCAATAATATATAAAAAAAGAGATAAGTTTCTTATTTTTAAATATTTGTTGGTTTAAAAATTATGCAGTTGCTTTCAAGGGAAAATTGTTTGTGCGACACCTTGCTTGAACTGCAGAACTCGTAGTAAATACCGAATAATGCGACCTCTATCCATTAGGTGGCATGTTTCGTGTATCGAATTTTGATATATTTCTTCTTTAATTTACCGCCGCGCCATCACATGGCGGTTTAATCCAACATTGTTAGTCTTATGTCTGCATTGGCGAGGATTGCAAATTCATATTTATCATATTATACTTGTAGTATAATATATACATTTTTCGGATGAGGTACATAAATTAATATTTTTTACCCTGACAGCCAGCAATAAAGATCTTAATTACAAAAGCATTTTCCTTTCTACCATTTTCATAACCACCACCTAAAACATTGATCGTCGCAAAATGTATTGTTACGGTTTTTCTTTTTATATTCTTTTACTAGATTCGAATAATAACACCACTTTTCACTAATTACTTCCTATTCTTTATTACTACTTGTTTACACTTTCATTGATAAATTATAACTAACTCCTAGCTGATACCTTACCTACTGATATACCCCTATAGAACATACTAAAAAAAATGACAAGAACTTGTAGATGGTGTTTCTGTCAAGAACAAGTTAGTATTTAAGTAGTCCTCGTTATAATATCATTATATTTAGTCAATACCATATAGAAGTTATATGTTTTAAAAATAAAACAGGAAGGAAAATAAAGGGAACTAATTGAGCCTGCTCTAATGTCAGACAGTCAGAACTAAAAAAAAAATAATACAGAGAGGACCACAAAGATAATAAGACAGTTTTCAAGTTTTTATTGCAATTATTAGAGTAGCCGTTTATATTTCGGGAAATGGTAACGCTGGGTGCAATCTGACATATTTATTGTAAAGTTTGATATTTTGCATAAGAACGTTTTGACATACGGACACTATTTGTGCTATTTATAGTAACTTCAAAATTTCATCTTGGCCAAAATTTTAATTAACTCATGATTTAACTCAACAAGAGAGGATCTATGAACTTAATTCTTTATATGGTGATAAAGCACCTACAAAAAGTACTGTGTATCTCTGATTTAGTGCGTTTAATCATGATCGTTTTGCATTCAGTCGCGTAATGGTCGTTCAAAATCGGTTGTAGTGCAAGAAAATATCGATGATGTACTTGACTTATTAATGCCAGATCATCAAGAAACTTATCATGAAATTAAAGCATCCCTAGGCATTAGTAGTAACGAAAAAATAATCGCGTTGAATACCGTATTAATTTGACAATGGCTCAAAAAATGGCTGGTGTCGGTTGGTACAAATAATACGATCCCGGTGCTTTAAAAAGCATACATAAGATAGTGACAGGTGACAAGTCTTGGATCAATGCGTATGATCCTGAAAGTAAACACCATTCGTCTATATGAGTTTTTCATGATTAGCTAAAACCGCAGCAACTTCCTGAAAGTAACGTAAAAAATTTCATTCAAATCGGTGCAGCCGTTCCGGAGTAATCGGTGTACATACATAAATATATATATATATATATATATATATATATATATATATATATATATATATATATATATATATTCTTTTAGAAGTCGGTTAAAAATAAAACGGAAGTGGAGGAACTTGTCACTGTCGCGAATTTATTAAATATATACAGATAAAAAGTTTAGGCTGTGCGGGTGTGAAGAAATAAATAAGTAATAATAACTATCATATATGTATGTTCTTTAGAGATGACAAAAAAAGAAACAGATTATACATATATGGGATAAAATGAAGCTAAGTTCTTCATACCGTATCTATAGTAAGGGAATTGTTGTGTGCATTACTTTTCTAAATACTTACTAGCCGGTCTGATTAAATATCACGTAATCGCTAAGTTGAATAAAAATATTTTATGTACAAATTATTTTAATGAGTATATTCCAGAAAGTCTTTATGGATAACGACAGATTAAATAAATAGTCAAGTTCAATGACACAGACTAAAAACAGGTAAAGCTTAAACTGCCAAAATTAGTTTTATGTGGTCGTCTAACGTTAACGTAATCTGTCCTTAATTACGGAGATCAGTTAACTTTAATAACTTCCTCAATGTGGATTTTTTTGATTGCCCATTAGCCCTCTAATAGCAAAATAGCTTTGTCAGTTCCACAGATTGTTCTAGGAAGATACGAGGTTTCATGGAATTATTCCCGTTTTATTGTTTTCGAATGGATACAACATTAAAAATGATTATTTTTATTTAACTTGTCCTAAAATACTCTCAGAAAGTTAATTTTTGGTTACTCCAGAACAGCTCTCATTTCGAACCTGAACATATATCTTTATATATAAAATATGATTTTTTAAATATCCTTTGCAATAACCATATAACTTATGTTATTTTATAAAATGTTTTATATAAATTGTTAAAAAACGATCTTATGATAAATAAAAAAATATGTGGGACAAAAGCATGGAAAGAATATTGTTTCCATAAAATATAATTAAGTCTGTACAAATTAAAAAAGCTAAGTTCAATATTTTGTTGAAAACCTCTTTGTCTTTTTTAGACATACATCAACTGGAATTTTCCGCCATTCATCTTGTAAAGCTTCTCATAACTGAATTTCATTATAAATTATTCTTTCACTAATTTTTCGCTCCAAGTGTTCCAAAAGGTGCTGAATCGGATTTAGGTCCGGCAATTAAGCCACTCCAGCGAATCAACGCTTTTCTCTAAAAACCAATTTTTTACTGTACGGGATAAGTGTTTGGGATTATTATTCTGTTGATATCTCCATAAAAGTGGCATTTCTTCTTCGGCATAGGGCAACATAGTATTCTGTAATATTTCACGGTACATAAATCGATCTATTTTCCCAGTTATTTTCACTATCAGGCCTGTCCCAGACCTGGAAAAGCATCCCCAGATCCTGCCACCCCATTGCTTCACAATAGGTTTTTGAACTTAACATTAATTTTTTTTCCTACAGGTCTTCGAACAAACGACCTTTTCTCTGAACCAAATACTTTAAATATACTTTCGTCACTACCAAGCATCGTACCCTAGTTTTGAGGTGTCCACTTTAAATGCCTCTGAGTAAACTGAAGACTGGCCTTTTGATTTTTTTTGGAGAGTCTAACTTTTTTTGACAGCAACTCTTCCAAACAATCCAACTTCAGAAATACCTATTCTCACAGTTCGAACCGTTACATCTCTGTGGAAATGTTCGCGAATTTCTGCACAAATTTGGACGGATGACTTATGCAGATCAGTTATCGAAATTCTTTTAATGAATTTTTCAACATGGGGTATAGTTTTTCTAGGACGACCTGACTTTGGCAGATCATTAACATTCCTCAGTAACTGGAACGTCTTTAGATTTTCAAAACAACACCCTCTCTTAGACTTAAATTTTTTACTACTGTGAATTGTTTTACACCTTGTCTTTTTAACTCAACAACTCTAACTCGAAACTCTTTAGACAAAAACTTATTTTTGCCCATTTTTTATATGGTGTTGGTAACAAATTGCCACAATAATACTAATATATATATATATATATATATATATATATATATATATATATATATATATATATGTGCATGTAACGGAAGGTTTTCATTGTAACATCAGCTGCCTTACAGTCCTGAGAGGGACTCAGCCCATACAGGGGATGCCCGAAAACCTTCGATCACACATCACACCCATAAGAATATAACGACAAATATATATATATATATATATATATATATATATATATATATATATATATATAATTGTCAGGGGGAAACCCCATGTTCTCCAAAGTTTGGTTAGCTTAAATAGCTGTACAGTGGCTTAAAATTTAGCTCAGTGGATCTACAGCACTTTTGATACTTCAATATAACGGATTAAAAATGGCGGATAAAATAATGCACCTTAAAAAAATGTTTCAATTTTTTCCAATTACATATTCTAAGTTAACCTAAATTGCTTGAAAATGAAAACATATAGGTTTCTAGAGTCGAAAATGAAGAAACAGTTCCAAAATAGTGCAAATCAAAATGGCGGATTCAATATAGAAGTCAAATAGTCTATTTTTACACTATTCATGACCGAAAATTTTTCAAAACAACTCAAAAATATTCTATGACGTGTTTTTTGGGCCACTGATCACAAAGCTACTTTCAAGATTGCATAATTCAAGATGGCAGATTCAATATGATTACCGAACACACCTATTATGGTGGAATGTATTGCAGGAATCCGACAGTATGCATCTAGAAAAATAAATTTTGCGTTGCATGGTTTAAAAAAAAAAGCAAACATTGGGCACTATAACTCTTCCAGGTCGCAATGGACAGACCCCCCCCAACTCTACGCACATACATATATATATATATATATATATATATATATATATATATATATATATATATATATATATATATATATAGATATATATATATATAGCAAACATTAGCGGTGAGGATAACTGTTGCAGAACTGATTACTATAAATTTTTACTCGAAAAGTAGTTGTAACTACGACTGGTGAGATGAGCATGAGCAAATTCTACA
The DNA here is from genome assembly GCA_034092305.1 of Diaprepes abbreviatus. NCBI lineage: Eukaryota > Metazoa > Arthropoda > Insecta > Coleoptera > Curculionidae > Diaprepes > Diaprepes abbreviatus. Next base: position 477,852 of record JASJET010000053.1, read on the forward strand.
ATTATACAATTAAGCCCGAGTCCTGAAACTTCTAAATCAATAAACCATTTGACCAGGTACTCCAAAACACTTGATAAAAATATTTGTCAAGGGAATCTTACATCCAACTCCAAAATCAAGAATCCCAGGGCGCGGGTTTATAGCCAACAATTATCCAACAGAAATATTTACGGCTACTATTTGCTATAACTTGCATTCAAACTCATCAATTATCGATAAGAAATTCATAGCGATCGTTCTCGCGACGACTGTTTGCTATAACTAACTTTCAAAACAAGACATCGCCAAGTTTGTCATTTCAAGCATCTGCAGTTAGATTTCCACACCACACATTCCGCTGTAATACCTACTAAACTTCCGTCCACATTGTTGCCATGGTTCAATCTAGAGACTGCTTGTGGATTCCTTTAGACTCTTGGATTGATTTCTTAAAAATGGTGAATTATTCACAAGCTTGCTACATATGCATCCTCGTTGATGATTTGTTTTTAATAAGTAAAACACACGAACCTCCTCTTTTCGTGACAATCCTCTTAATCTTTAGTGAAACAAATTCCGGAGACCTCTCTTCTTTAGCGTCCAGAATTCAAAATTTTCGAAAGTGCGAATATAAAGCTTTATAATTTCTATATTTTGGAAAATTTTGAGTGAATCAAACACATTGAAAATGGGCTGTCTGGTCGCCATAATATATCCTTCTCTAGAATTATAGCATAATAATCAGCAATATAGTAACCTAGTAACCATTTCTGAGCCATTCGGTGACTAGCAGTGTGAATATAGGCCATATTCGATGATCATTTTGGGCCCGCCGTCTTAAAATTATGCTATCCTAAGATTAGCTTCGTGTTTAACAACCCGGAAGATAACCCAAAGAATATTATTGAAATGTTTTGAAACATTTTTGTAATTTCAGTGTAAAAATAGACTATGTAATCGTCTTATTGAGCTATGCTATTTTAAGATTCTATTCTTGATTTACAACCCTAAAAACCTACAAACGCTAATTTTCTGGAACTTCAGATTGTCTTAGAATGTGAAAATGGAAAAAGCATTTTTTCCGTAGTGTACCTGTTCTATCCGCCATCTTGTGTCCACTTTATTGAATTGTCAATTGACATCAAAAAGTAGATACTCTGAGCTAAATTTTAAGCTATTGCAGGGCTATTTTAAGCCCACCCAATTTTGGAGAACATAGCGGCCCCAGTTCGCAAATAATAACTCATTTATATTTGTAAAAAAAGTTTCAGGTAGTGGCGATATTTTATAAATAGTGATTAAAATTAATAACAGCTCAGTTACTCATAGTTAGTCGATTATTTCTTCTTCTTCTTCCTGTGACATATCCTCAGTGGACGTTGGCGATCATTCTGGCCCATATTACTTCATTGACAGCGGCTCTAAATAATTCAGAAGATGTCTTTCCGATCCAGTGTCGCAAATTATGTAGCTATTAAATTCCTCGTCTTTCGGGGGCTCTCTTACCATCCATCTTGCCTTGCATAACCAATTGTAGCAGTTCGTAGTTTTGGTTACGCAGTTTATGTCCAAAATATGCTAACTTCCTTTCTTTAATGGTCATGATTTCTCTCTCCTTTCGCATGCGCTGCGAAACAGTTTCGTTGGTTACGTGATGTGTCCAAGATATTCTCATCATACGTCGGTAACACCACAGTTCAAAGGCCTCAAGTCGCTTACATGTAGCTTCCGTCAATGTCCAAGATTTTACATCATACAGCAGTATAGAAAATATGTAGCATTTTAGTAAACGAGTTCTTAGTTGTAAATTAAGTTTCATATTACATAATAGTGTTTTCATGCGATTGAAACAGGCTCTGGCTTTCTCAATACGTATTTTTATTTATTTTATTTGCACCCTCTTATCATTTAGTTTTGCGCCCAGATGGAGGCTACTGTTTCAATAAGAGCACCTCTGACGTGAAATTGTACATTTTGGGATACGTTTTTGCTTATTATCATAACCTTTGTTTTGCCTATATTCAATCGCATGTTGTATTTTTTCACAGATCTCATCTACTCTTTCTATCAGTCTTTGAAGTCCTTCAGCTGTGTCTGCAAGTCGATTATTTGATAAACCTTAATGGTTGCTGTAAGCTGCATAATAAACATACAATTCTTAAATTACAATTTGCTAATTTTAAAATAAAAAAAAAACTAATTAAATTTCGAACTTTATGCATGACATTACAAAATATTTTAACCTTAAATTTAACTGCTTTCTCATGCTTGAATCCAATCTACTCATTACTTCAAGCTTTCACCTATGTTAGTATATAATTTATTTTAGTTGGATCAGGAAATAAAGTTTCTTTCATGTTAATGATTCAGTATAAATCCAGGAGTGCATCCTTCGCGTCCACGGCAACGTCTGCCAAAAGATATTACATTGAAGACACACTATATTAGGTGGATACAAAACATGCTTCAAGGCAGATGAGCACAATCAAATTGTGCTCGACTGCCCTGAATGCTCAACCGTGGATATGTTGGTAGCTAAGGGCTGCCCACAGGGAGGAATCCCATCTCTCCTTCTGTGGAATCTGGTGATCGACAAACTTCTGATAAACCTTAACAATCGCGGTTATTATCCCCTTACGACATAGTCAGACGGAAACATGACAAAATAATATCCGAGCTCATGCAAGGCGCTCTGATTATAGCAGAGGAGTGATGCATTAAGGAGCAACTTAGGGTAAATTCTAGAAAAACCACATCTATGCCCTTAACTAAAAAACGAAATTTTGGCGAATTAGAATGACCAACTCTCTTCAATATCCAATTGCAGATGAGCCTGGAGGTTGAGTACTTGGATGTAGTAATAGATGCAAAGCTTACCTGGAACTCGCATTTGCAAAAAGTTATCTCTAAAAGTGAAATGGTAGCAAAAACGTGGGGATTAAAATCATATATTATACAATAGCTGTATATTACAGTGGTAAAACTCATGATAATTAATGATTTGGTTGTATGGTGAACAAAAATTGCTCAGAGGTGGGCTACTGGTGAGCTCTCTAAACATCAGAGACTAGTCTAGAAACCCTACTAACCCTCCACCTTTGATATAGTAATCAGGGCTGAGGTGAGGACGGGGCATAGTGGCATACAGGCTAGAACTAAACAAGGTCTGGTCGACTGGAACTGTCGTCAGACACAACAGCATCAAGGGCATGGTGACGAACTCATTGTTGGAAGTGAGCAGTAACACCATGCCAAGTAAGTTAGTCAGTAAACCTTGTTTGGTACGCGGACGAGTCCAATACTGATCATGGTACAGGTATCGGAATACTCAGGGACACACCCAAAGTTAACTGGGCACTGGGGCAGCATACCACGGTATTCCAGACGGAAATCCACGTTATTGATACTTGTTTTCGAGAGCATCTCGAAAAGGGGTTACAGGGGTACGACCGTTTTCATTTCCTCCGATAGTCAGACAGAATACAATAAGGTTACTTTTGCTTGGGTGCAAGGCAAGGGTTTGCTACCACATTTATTAGACCGGAACCAGTATTTGGAATCAGCAAGGCTGTCATTTGTGAGTGGTTATCCTAGTGGATAAATAAGCAACATAAAACTCACTGAAACAACATTGCGGGTCACAGGCACGGTAGGTTATTGCTGGACAGACCATCTGCCAAACTATGCCACAAAATCCAATATGTAGACTATATAACGAAGAGGACAAAACTGCCTCACACATCATCTTCGAATGCAAAGCTTTAACCTACTGGAGATACCCTCAGGGATTAATATAGAAGACTTACACCCAAAGCATAAACCAGTGAACTATCTATTAAACCTGATTAAGGCAACCAACCTGTTTACATAGAACAGATATAACTGGCGATATAATAAGCCTCAAAGATGCAGTGTAAAGGTTTTCTAACCCTGGTCTGTTATATCACTCAATCAATCAATCAAACATCTGTTCGTTCGTCTGGTTTTTTGTAGAAACTTGTACACGTTTCGCCAAAATCTCATTTGACATCTTCTGTCCGCCCCCTTTTAAAGAGCCATTGGTGGTGTTAGTCTAGAGGCGTCGGGCCGATGCAATGATCTGACTTAAGGAGAATTTTCCAAGTAGAGTCAGAGTGCCGTTATTTGCAATTTCGATGAACGCACTAATCAATCTTGTCGGGTAGTGTTCTATGTTAGCGGTTTGCTGGCAGTTGTTAAAGTCAGTTTTGTGTCCTTTCTCGAGCTGATGTTGGAAAAGGTCTGTTTTTTATACTGAGTTTATATTTTTCTTGCCTTTCCGATATTCCTCTTTTGGCCTGGCATATGTGTAGGTATAACATACGAGCTTATATAAGCTTTGATTATCTACATCGATTTTGTCCTTTGGGTTTTTTAGAAATGCCATACCAAATGGTTTTTTTTGTTGTATGCCGTCTATTATTGTGCCTTCCATACCAAAACGCAGACAGATCTCTTCATTTCCTATTCTCTCCATCTGCGAAACCCTGAGTGTTCTTATTACATTCATTTCCGTGGCTCCTATCTTTCTCCTATTGCTTTCAAGTTACTGCTCAAGTCTCACACTATTACAAAAACACGCTCCTTATTAACATCTCGTAGTAGTAGTAGTATTCTGTTTGAACTATACAATCACATTCTTGGGAGTCTTTTTTACAAGCAAAACTGGAATTTTGATAATTGATGTGGTGTTTATACGATACGTGATGGCTTTGAAAATTTTACTTTATTTAAAATTACAGAGTTTAAATTGGTTTGTCAAACTATTACACAATTAGCTTTTAATCATGATTAAAAAATAAACTATATTTTTTATTAATAAAGGTATTCATTATTTGTACCAAGATATTATTCTTGTATACATTTCGTAATATATCCAAAGACATCATATGTATCTTTTCAAATGTAGTATTTACTCAAGAATAACTTACATAATAACTTCGGCAATGCATCGCATCGTATTAACTTACACCGTCTAAGAAACTACATTTTACCCCTGTCAAGTTGTCAAAAGTTACCATGTCATGTCGCTGGCGGCTGGAAACATGTTTGTTAAGCTTACTCGAGCTTATTTGATATTCTCATGCAAGAATCGTTTTTGCCTGACTTCTTTAACTCTCTGGATAGCCTTGTATCAGCATATCGTTTATACCTACAGGCAGTGAATTTATTTGTTCTAAAATAAATATCCTTTTTTTCATTTTACGGATTGACTACTAATATGTCTTAAAGAATATTTAAAATAAATGTACGTTTTTTACATAGCACCAACGCGGCGAAGAGAAAAAGTTTAGAATTGTTTCGATTTTTATTAGCAGCATTCGTAAAACTTTTGATTCGATGTTTATAATTTCCATTGTACAACAAAAACCTTGTTCTTTTAGTTTTGAAATATCCTGTGTATCTTCATAATAATTTTAGACTTTAGAAATTAATAATTTTAAATAGAAAGGTTTTTGGTACATTTAATGTACATTTCTAAAACTTGCAAAAATCGATATTTACTTTTTTTCGTAATTAATACAGAGTAACGCGAAAACAAAATAATTAAGATATATATTAAATAAAACACTATTAAAGCATTTTGATCTCAGTCTATGACGTTCGGTAAAGGTAAACTAAATACCTATAACATTTTTTAATTTTTTTGTTTTTGAAAATTGAACCGACTTTTAACAAGCGCTCAAAAAGCGAAAAATAACATACATTTTTAATATGAAATTAAAATTTTTGAGATAGAGGCCATATTAATACCTGACACAATGGGATTCGCTCAAAAAGATTGAGACACACTTTATTTGTAATTGCTTTCTTATTGTAGCAATTATTTACTTCATTTAGTAATAATTTGGCATCGACTTCAAAAATTTCAATTTCATATAAAAATTTAAGTTATTTCTCGCATTCTAGCAGTTTTTTAGCAGTCGATTCGGTTTAATTATAAAACTTATTTTTTGGTTTTTAGTTTTGAATTAAGTTGAGTCTCTAAAGTAGCAAAAAAGTACCCATTATATCCAAAGTTGTAAAGCACACTAAATTTGGCAATAAAAAATTTTTGATCCTGAGATTTCTCCAAATTCCATTTTTGAATGAAATTGTACCAAACAAATATTTAATCTGCTATAGTAAATTGGCTGTCTTGAATTTTACGAAATTAATTTTAGATTCGTTATCTAGGGTCCCAAAACCCGCCAATACCAATATGGAAAGAACTTGAGGACTAAAAAATTAATATTTTTTAGTCCATCATATTGAGTTGAAAAAATTAATTTAAGGTCCGTTCCCCAAGAACGCGCCAATATCAATCGTAAAAATGTAAAATTTTTAATCTCCCATAACATTGTATCTGCCATAAAACTCTACTTCTGACTCTTAACCTACGATTTCAAAAATCCCTAATACCAATTTTGAAAAAATATGAATTACGTAAAATTTTAAACCCACAGTAATCTAATCTTAATCTAAACCCTCGAAAACCCCACAGTATCAATTTCAGAAACATACAATTTTTAGACCGTCCTATTGAATTCGCCATATCGAATTTTTTAAAAATAATTTTAGATTCCTAATTTATACCCTTTAAAACCCATATATACCATTTTTGGAAAAAGCCGAGTGATGTTAAATTTTTAGTCCGCCATATTAAATTTTCTAAAAAAATTTAAACTCGTAATTCGCACCCTCAAATATTCTCCTGTATTAATTTCGAACACAATGGAGAGATGTTAAATTTTTAGTCCACCATATTAGATCCGAGATATCAAATTTTTTCAAAATAACTCAAGTCTACAAAAACAGGGTTGTGATTGTTGTTGGGCAACTGAGAGTCTCTTCCAAAGTTACTTTCTGCGTAAAATCTATAACCTATGTCAGAATTGGCCGCTGACGTCAAGATTTTGAAACATTTGAGATTATGTACTGGAAAATAGTTTTTGCTACTGTTGAGGTTATGTGCAGGATGCATAAAATTTTTGTAGCATTTTTTTAGTTACATCATTTAATACTACTCTTGCCTTTCGAAATAAGCTCTTGAGCTTTCACTCACGATTTTTTCTTGCAAAATTAAAGCGATTTTAAGTACAGCTTAGCAGGATATTAGAGACTAATATCGTTTTTTGCAAATTTTGATCCGGCATTTTAAATCCGTCATCTTAAAAAATCTATTTTATGAGTTAATATTCGTAATCAGCAACTCAAAAAACCCCCAGGAGAGCTATTTTGAATCCGCCATCTTGAAAATAAAAACTTCAATTTTCTGACTTCATATTCGTATCCAGCGACCCCAAAAACTCCAGAATACAAATTTTCGAAAGAAATGTATACTGTAGAAAAATGTATGCCTCAAAAGATTAATGTGAATGCTCATGATGTTGTTTAAATATATTTCATAATTTAAAATGGTCGTAACTTTACAAGACAAAATCACTTAATAGCTTATTTTGAAATATAAGAGTAGCATTAAATGATATAACTAGAAAAAAAAATAAAAAAAAATTTGTACATACTGTACATAACTTCATAAGTAGCCAAAAAAAGATTGTTCCCAAATATTTCAAAATCTTGACGTGGTAGACCAATTCTGACCTCACACTCGGATTCTATACAGCAAATTACTTCAGAACTGACTCCCAGCTGCCCAACAAAAGAATCTTGTAGACATGTGTAATTTAAAATTCATAATTTACACCTTATGCCAATTTTTGATTCGTTATGTACGACCTCGAAAACTTCCCCATGCCAATTTTGGAAAAAATCGTACAAAATTAATTTTTTTGTCCGCCATATTATCAGTGCCACCTTGGATTTTATGAACCAGTTTCCACCAAAATAATATGCGAATACCGCAGTAACTTCCTTAACATAATTCAAAAAACGTCATTCAAGTTTAGAATTTCATTTTTTTTTGAGAATTCGGATAAAAAGTAAATAAGCAAAGTGGTTAAAAACTATTAATTCTAATTTCACACAAATAACTGACAATTAATTTTTTTAAGAAGTGTATTTTAAAGTAATTTGTGTGTAATCCATGCTTTATATCTTTTCAGATTCGATTGTGGATCTGGTATTGGTGTGGTGCGATCAGAAGAAACAGTACTTCTAAATCAGTGGAACCATGTATCATTATACAGACATCGATGGGATGCGTGGTTACAACTCAACAACGGAAAACATATACAAGGAAGAAGTAAAGGCCTATTTTCTAGGTGAGCAATAATCAGTAGCCAATACAAATGAAACTAATTATTTTTAATTGAATCTAAATTGGAAGTAATTATGTTGCCTTCTGTACATTTTAATGCGCTAAAGTTTGATATAATTATTAAATAACATTACTATAAATTAAGTGAGTAATTAAAAGAGTAATTAGAAATAAAATTGGTAAAATTATCTGTATTTAAAATATTATAATTGTTATTCGAAAAGATATCAATATAACAATTTAGTGGTGGTTGCTTTATAATCAGCAAAATGATAATCATTGTTAATTTCATTAAATAGGAAGATATCGCATGGAAATAAAGTAGAAAATCGAGGTGGGTATATTTATTATTTTCCCGTTCAATTAAAAAAATTGATTAGTTGCCGTGACTCTTAAAAGCTTTCATAACCAAAATAATTCACAAAACTTTTATGCACATCTCTTTTTTAGTGTTCCTTATTAATATTTTCAAAAACCATGACCTGATAAACCTTTCAGTCAAGCTCTATGTGGGTTAAAAATAAATAGAACATATCATCTTTCTTCTGAAGTGATTTAGTACGTTAATTGGATTAATGGCTATCGCTAAATATAAACGAAGCGAAAATGAAACTTTCTAAAGACACGTCTAGACAGCCTATTAGACCTTCCCATATTCAGTTATCCTAACTGAGTTGGAAACTGAATTCAGTATAGTGTAATTTAGAATAGCTAGGAACCTAATTACGAAGGCTAGCTAATGCCGATCTTCTTTAATCAGTTGATACACACCACACAAACCATTTAATGTGGTGTAATAACATTTAGGATACTTAATCGAAACGGCGATCAACCATGGAACTCTTATAGATAGAGTAGGACCGTATAGAAGTGAAAATATTTTGCCAATAGAAAGACAGAAAGAAAATAGGAGACCTTTCACTATTTCTCTTTAGTACCGGCTGAGCGTACAGAACTTCCCTCAGCACATGATGCAGGTAAAACACTGATTGTCTGAACAAGATAATTGGGACGATTAAATAATCATAAATGAAATAATCGTAAATATTGTCAATTAATATAAATCCAAGAACACCGACAAAACCACCAAACCAACATTAACCTTGTATAGACCCATATACAATTTCCACTGTTACATCTAAGCGACAAAGCACAATGTCCCGATGAAAATCGACAGCGTCATATATTCGACTCCTACCTTGGTCTTTACTCGTTAAATTTGTTTTTTTTTTATTTTCTTGAAAAATAATGCGTATATTAATTTAAAAAAATATCTTTTTCGGATATAATCTTATTGCTATAATCAGAAACTTGTTTATTTCAAATATAAAACCCAACAGTGCGCATGAATAAACGTACAGACAGTAATGTTATTAACACGCTGCAATCTGATTAGTTATTAGCTCGCAAAGACAATGCAATCGTAATTGTTCTATTCGGTAGATCTAAGTATTCCAATACTGTCTAAATGATGTCCAATTAAGAAAATGTGTACAATATATTTACTATAGTACGACATTGTATTTTATTCATTATTCCATTGTCTTTATTTTTGTTGAATATCACGACGTTTCGGCTAGTAGTTATCTCTAGCCATTTTCAAGTAAAACTAAAGACATTTCTAAGCCACAGTACTATTTATACTAAAAGTAAATACAATGAAATGTTATTGAAATGGGCGCAGTCATGCGTGCTACGCCGAAATCCCATTTATCCTGCATTTGGTTTTAATTTACAATTATTAAGAAGTGATTTCCACAGTGCTCTTATATCTAAAGATGGTTTACTAAAGCAACTCGGGTTCTGATGTATCACCGCGGCTTCTTTGAATTTTCGTTTTCTCTAGTGTTTTACTCTGTGTAGAATTTTAACGTCAGTCCATTTTATGTGGCATCCATGAGTCCACGCATGGATGGCGGCACCTGTTTCTCCTCGAGATGTGTTTGGTATTCTTTGATCCTTACGTCAAGGGGTCTCTTTGTTTCGCTAATGTAGGAGTTGCCACATTAACATGGTATCTGATATACACGGCTCTTCTTACCCATTTGAGTTGTTCGTTTGACTCTAGTAAGCCGACTTCTCAGAGAGGTATTTGAATTGAAAACAACGTTAATTTTATATTGTTTTCCTATTTTTCTCACTTTTTCCGAAATACATTTAAGATAGGAGATGTTCAACATTGGTTTCCGTTCTTCGTTGATTGTCAATATTGTCCTATTTCAGCGTTGTTCCAGAATTTTGTCCATTAGATGTCAGGTCATTTTTAATGTGAGTTATCTCTTTCATCAAGTTCTCGTTGGGGTTGCGGAGAGTTAGGGCTCTATCTACGAGATTTCTTATAATTCTTTGTTTGGTGTTGTTGGAGTGATTGGGTGAGTAGTTTAAGTATTGTCCTGTGTATGTAGCTTTTCAGTAAACTGAGGTTCGACTTTTCCTACCTCTTTCTCCATGGTGAGTTTAATGGTTGGGCTGATATTGTTCAGATGGGAAAGAGAATTTGGAAGTTCTTCGTCGTTTCCATTCCAGATAATAAAGGTATCATCTACGTATCTAAGCCACAACTTTGGTTTCTTAATTGCGGGTTCAATTGCAAAAGTCTCGAAATATTTCATGAAAATATTTGCAACCACTGATGAGAGTGCGGATCCCATCGGTAGTCAATGTAGAATTTTTCCTTTTCCTGAAAATAGGAATTAGCTAAACAACTTTCCAACAAGTCTATGACGGCATGCGATGGTAAAGATGTTCTTTCTGCTAAGGTCTGGTCTTCTTAAAGTTTCTTTCTTATGATTTTTAGTGATTCTTTAACAGGAACGTTAGTATATAGACTTTCCACGTCAAATCTAATAAATTGATCTTCCGGTTGTATTTCTATTTCACGTATATTTTCTACGAAATGATGCGAGTTCTTAACCCAGGATGATGTATTTCCTTTAATGGTCTCAGAATTGGAAGAAGGAACTTGGCAAGTTCAGAAGTTGGAGAATTCCGGGAACTCGTGATAAGTCGTAAAAGCATGTCTTGTTAATGTATCTTCGGGAGTCCATAAAGATGTGGAGTTTTGCTGTGGTGGGGCGTCAATTTAGTCCAGGTCCTCTCAGGAATATACCGTTCATGTTTCTTAAGAACGCGATAAATTCTTCCTTCGATTGTTGATGTGGGATCTTTAGCAAGAGATGTATAATTTCCTTTCCTTATAACTTCGTCAATTTTTTGATTGTATGTTTCAGCATTCATTACGACTATGGCATTACACATTTTAAATAGGGTTTGTAATTATTATACAGAATAGACATCAGTACGCCCGCTCTCATACATAATTATAATAACTGAAGTTCCCTTTACTAATATACTTTTTATTTTATGACTAGATACTTATGATTAATAAAAAAAATAAATATATATTAATATGTGTTTAAAGTATTAATGCCATGATCAGCTAAAGATAAAAAGGATTATGTGCACCAGGTTAACTTATTTTTGTATACAATTAATAAAAAATGAATATACTGAAGAAACTAGTGGTGATAGGTATAGGACAACTCTAAAAAAAGTGATAGAGAAACAATAACTGTACATGATAAAGCAGTTTTATACAGGGTGTTCCATTTAAAAAATGAAAGAAAAATTAATTTATGTTTTATCAGTAGACAAAATTGTGGCAAACACCTTGTAAGAGATAATTGCTTAGGCGCTATATTAGACCTTTAACAGTACATTTCTCTTTCCTAGTGTTAATTGGAATGTTGACTATTTTTGAGAAAATGTTTAAAACCATGCATAAGTATCTAGTTTACCCCAAAATATTAAAATTTTCAATTTTTTTAATACAACTAATACTTTAAAAATCATAAATTTTAAATTCCGTTTCAAATTTCCCTCCAAAACGCCAGTACTTGTCGCTTTATTTCTGTGACATCATTAGTATATAAATACTGGTATACTGACAAAGAGATATAGTTTTCCGAAATTTTTGTGAGTTCTAAGTTATTTTAAGTGTTGTACGGTGCCTCAGTGTAGAAGTACTACAATTAAAACACCTGAAAAGTTATTTATTCAGGCTCCATTTTGGGAAATTAATAGGAAAATGCAGCTTCAGCTAGCCCACAAGGATTCGTCACAACTTGTTTTATTTTAGTTTTGAACTTATAAATACCTATAATTACTATTATGTACTTATTATCGGTTGCGGAAATTACAATCTTTGGTAAATTACTTATATGATAGTCTTCACATTTCTAATTTCAGCATGGCAGAAGTCACTGTTTGTTGCGAAGAAATTGGCCACCATTAAACGATCAATTCGCGGCAAATTCAAGTTATTTGCCTTAATAAATCTACTTTCAGAAAAAGTAAACAAATTTCGAAGAAATTATATGAACATAACTATAAAATATTAACTAGCCAACGTACCCCTTGACAACGATCGCGAATATGACATAAAACAAAAAATTTACATGTCAAGTTCGTGACAGCGACGACGATGGCTGTATTCTTTAGAGTAATTATCAAATGATCAAAGTGATACTGACAGTGCCAGCGATGACGTTAGTATGGAGTGACATCATTCACTTTGATTGGTGTTCATTGTCACGTGACTCGAAGGAGATCTAGTTACATTTTGATTATTAAATAAAAATGAAATTCTTTAAAAATAAAGAAAAAAATTATATTTTTTAGGATTTCTATTGTGGAGACTACCTTTTCACGACAAATTTTTTTTATTTAAATGCAGTCAACATCCCATTTGTACGTACTATAATTGATGTAGATTGAACGATATAGTAGATTATATAAGACCACATTCTTTTCAAAATTTGGTGGATTTTTTGAAAAAGTTGACAACTTTGCAATAAAATTCAAAACTATATAAAGATATACTGTCATTAAATATGATGTATAATTAAAAATATTTTTGAATTGTAGAAACTTTTTAAAACATTTTTTAAAATTTTTGAAAATTAAAGGGAGAAGGTACTTTGTCACAATATTACGCCATCCTGTATACACATTGCAATGTTTTTGTTATATTCGCCTAATACAGCTATAAATGTGGACTTGCAGTTGTAATGTTGACACCATACGCTAAATAAATAGTAAGTGAGTAACAGCGAATTCTTGTTATAAAAGCAAATATTAGTTATATATAAACAGTTTTTTAATCGACATTTTTATTTTGATTTGCATTGTTTTGAAAAAAATTTCGGCTCCTTTTTTTACCCCTAGTCTCATGTTAATATACAGGCAAAAGCACTTAAATGACTAAATTTTGTACAAATTCATTATATATACATTTTAGAATAATAAATTTGTAATAAGGTTAAAAGTGTATAGACATATGGACGCCAAATACCTATTAAATAAAATAAGGTCAACTTAAAACAGCAAATACATAAATCATGTCTCAAGGAGGCGGAAATAGTTTGTTGCTAAGCCGGAAAAGTTAATAATACCTTAATAGTTTTGACATCGTTTGAGTTTAGTCGGTCGACTATTTATTGATATCGATTCCGTAAAATATTAAGAGCATTGAATTGGTGCATAGACGGTTAAACTTTTCTGAAATAATCTATTAATTACTTAGTAAGTAATATACAGTTTTTAAAAGTAAATAATGCAATAATGAGTAAAGTTATGGACTTGGTAAAAAACTGATTTTACTTCGAATTGAATGAGAGTTTCTATTGATAACCCTGTTTCGCAATTTGAAATTTTTTGTCGGTCTCTTATATTTTTTTGAGTTTTTTTGTGTCTAATATAATGTGCTGAATTCAAATATGAGCTCAGTTTTTACCTACCACCCATTAGTTTTTAGAGAAGGAAAAAAATGATGTAAAATATGAGAAACTTAAATTATAAGTATTCTAGTGAATTTCGAAACATTAAAAAAAAACAAAATCACTTTTTTACAAAATATACTTCATTTTGTATTTGAAAAAAAAGTATAACACAATCAAATAAATTATTTTGTTGTCTTTTTTCGCTGGTATTCTCGGAGATTGGTTTCAAGTTTGAGGGTTCAACAGTAGTCCGCTAACATGTTTGGGGTCCATTTTCCACTATACCGCTTCTCCATTTGAACAATTTGCTGGTGAAATATTTCATCTGAAACTGCACCTAAATTGTCAGGGAAGAATTCTAAATGGGAGTGAAGAAAATGCAGCTCCAGTGACTTGTTGCAACCTAATTTCTTGTAAGATTTTTGAACTAGATTTTTGTAGGTCTCCGATTAATTGTTATCTAGGAATAGAATAGATTTCTGAAGACAATCCATGCCCAATTTTCTTTTCTCGAAAATGTAGTTTTAAAATTTCGTCTTCAATAAAGGTTTCGTATTTGCGACCAATGAACATTCCTTTATAAACCCTAGTTTTATGTGCAGAGGAGGTAAATAATTTTTTTGCTGCTCTACCTATAGCTTCATTGAAGACGTTTTTCAGACCGGGCACAATGTTTTTACGTAACGGCGATTATTTAACGACATAATATTCGTTGACTAAAGTGTGGTTGTCGGACATTGTCTTTTTTTGCGTTTATTTTTACGACGTTTCGATTAGGCTCTATCTTTAATTGTTATCAAGTATAAACTGAATGTTTTGTCTTAAGGCTACGAGCTTATATAAGGACTGTGTCTATTGAAGCGCGAAGTTTCGCTTGACTGTACACTCCTCAATCATTTGATGTTACGAAGTAGTGGTTGCCAAAGATTAGGTACCTCAACATTGGGTTTACTGACGATTCTATTATTATTTTTGATGTAACCTGCTTCTATAAACTTTCTTTTTTTCATGTTGGGTTCCATATATATTTCAACAGCTTCAGACCATTTTATACGGTGTTGTTTATCCCAAGCATGTTCTGCAATACCGGATCCCGACGTTTCCTCTTTTTATGTATGAGTTTTATGTTCCTTAATTCTAACTTCTAGTGGTCACTTCGTTTCTCCAATATACATTTCACCACACTTACATGGACTCTTTCTTATCGGTAGTTTTTAATTTTGTTTTTGTTAAATGAGCTCTAAGTGTATTTTCTGATTTAAATGCTGTTTTTATTTTATAACTGTTGGCAATTCGTCCTCGTTGTTCTAAAGTTATTTATAACATTGTCAATTATTTTTAAAGGATAACCATTTTGTTGTAAATCGAATTTAATGTTTGCTTTAATCGGCATTATTGCATATAGATACAGCGCGATTATAGAAGTTATGTATAATTCCCCTTTTAGTTCCAACAGAATGATTAGAACTATGATTCAGATATTGTTCAGTATGTTTTGGCTTTCTGTATACGAAAGTTTTAATAATTTCGTTTGAACATTTCACTATGACATCTAGGAAGGGTAATTGATCATTTACCTCTTTTTCCATACTAAACTTAATTTTAGGTTAAATGGTGTTTAAATGTTTCAAGAAGTCACTAAGTTCTTGATCATTGTCCTTCCATACGACTAAGGGATCATCGACATATCTCAACCAGACTTTTGTTTTCACTGTTGCTCTTTCTATGGCATGGCATATATATATATATATATATATATATATATATATATATATATATATATATATATATAATATATATATATATAAGGAGTTTATCGGATTGTGGTCTGTAGAATAAATAATTAACTCATTTTCTTTTTAATACTCAATATTTTGACATTTATTTCATGTCTTCTTCTGAAGTAAAAAACTAAATATCAAACAAACACATGTATTTAACAACCGGTTAAACAAAACTAATATGTAATTAAATACTTATAAATTAGAGAGTCCTTCTACGAAATCAACCGTGACACACTCAACATCGCACGAAGTGTAAACATACAATAAATATTTAGGTTTGTATTTTTATATAGTGATATATCATTATTATTAACGAGACGAAAGAGGGTTCTTTTTGATAACAAAACTTTTTTTCTTTTAAGGTAGTATATACAGATTAGATTAAATTTAAAATATAGATGTTTTGCTAAGTTGGTTGGTATCAGATTTGTAGTTTATGGTGTCTTTTTGTTTTTTTTTTAATATGATACATTTCTAGGAATAGACGACTTTTATAATTGTTTTGATGTTCTAAAATTTTTATGTTGTTATAGTCAAAGTTATAGTCAACCACAGCACACGTGTTTTTTCCCAATCAGCAATCGCTTTTGTATTGGGTAACCCGTTGTCTGAGCCACTGTCCAGTTTGACCCACGTAACAATCCTGGCAACCCAAACAAGACATCTTATAAATTACATTATTGTTCATTAACAGCGGTGTTCTGTCTTTAACTTTAGAGAATAATTTTTAAACAGTGGTGTAATGGATTGTGTGAGTTTGTCTAAGTATGGTAACTTTTTATATTTATATTGTATTAGCGAATCTTTAATTGGGCCCTTGTATATGTTGGAGTTATATATGAGTTTATTGAGAATGTGTTTGGGATAATAATTATTTAAGAAGATGTTAAAAAGTTTCCTCAAATTATCCTTTAAAAAAGTTTCATCGCTAATATGGACAATCCTGTTTTTCATGGCGATAACGGTGTTAAATTTTGGAGTTTTTGGATGATTTGAGAAATAATTTTTAGACGCAAAAGTAATTCGAACTTCGGGCAATAGGATAATTCTTGATTGGTATATGAAATCGATTGCATCCGGCACATAAACATATATATATATATATATATATATATATATATATATATATATTGGCGACGACCGCAGAGAGTGAAGAATCCTGAGCGTAGAACATGTCCTTGACTTGAAAGTAAGCATTACGCAAGCAACACTCCAAAAGGTCCATCACCCCGTCCAGTGGTAATGTGGTTCGATCTGATGTATTATTTGAAAGTCTAGTTTTAATTATGTCTAGTGATTCTTCTAATAGTACATTAGTATACAGACTTTCTACATCAAAACTTATCAATTTATTATCTGGCTCTAGATTATTGCTATTAATAATATTCACGATAATGTTGTCCCATTCGCATAAAAACATTATTTGGTATTGCCACTCTGCAGTTCTGATATTCATACTTGATGCTTTGAAGTAATATAAGCATGTTCTCGTACGTTCATTTCATATTCACAGCATAACCAACCGGAACAGATGTTTCATAATTTCCATTAAACAATAAAACTGTCTTTAGACTTGTCTTCGAAGAGTCAATAAGCAGTCACCACTCGGTAGGTTTATAGTTAAAGCAAAGTTCGTTGATTCAACCCGAAATATTATAACAGTAAACTAAGTCATTTGCCATTGAGAAAAATACTGCCAGCATAGACTGCTTTTTCCAAAACGTGGAAATTTTCACTCCTTTGTGTAAGAGATTCCACGGCTGTAAATGAGATTCAAGCAACTGTTACTTTATTTCGGGAAGATCCAAATCACGAATAAGATCATTGAACTTTTCCTGAGATATAAAATGGAGCTGTTTACTGCTACTACATTCGTAATTGTCTCTCTCTTGAAAACTTGAACCAGCTTTTGGTTCAAAAGCAATCCGATTCCGAGCTGAGTTCGTATTTTTCTGGACGCTTGGAGACCGATATGTTAGAAGTGACATGACTGAAGGGATATAATATTCAATTTTATGTTTGCTTTTACTACAAAAACCCAAAATTTTTATTAAGCAAAAGCAACAATCATTAACATGACTCTGAAGTTCCCGCCAAATTATTGGCACTCCAAACTTCATAGACTTGTGAGTACCTAGTAGTCCTGTTAAAGTTCTTGAGCAAGTGTGACAACAAATTTTGGAAGTCCAAGTTTTGTTCTGATCGTCAACTTTGCATCCAAAATATTACTCTTTGGTTCTTCTTACAGGTGTGCCCAAAGTCTTTCGTTAAGCTTTCAGTGTCACTTCACCACATATACAGGGTATCTCGGGAAACAATTATATCTATATATGGAAAACTATACATAGGAAAATTTTGAAAATTTGATAGTGTATTAATGTCGATGGGTGCAACCCGACTAAAATATTTTCAAGATGGTGGCACTTCCGGTTATACTAATAGAATGACATAAAAGATTGGTATGATCAAATTTTGTAATAAAATGTGACATTTTAGAAAACTTAATTAAAGAACTGTTACATTTGTAAAGCTTGCAAATGGCAAAAATATTATTATTGTAAAGTTTCTAATTAAATTCACATTTGCCAGATAGAAAAACTCAGATAATATTTAAGTTTCATACTTTTTATAAAATTCCGATAAGTTTAATTTTATCCAAATTATTAAATAACATTTAACTATATAACGATGTATTTTAAGTTCAAAACCAGTGTCTTTAAAACTTTTGGGAGTATATCTATTTTCTTTTTATTACTTTTTGTCATTCTTGATATTTTCAATCACTTATTTTTCAATCATCTAAAATGTTTCTTGATATTAATCCAGATCAGCTTGCACCACAAAATGTAAATCAAGATTTCCACGAAGTTTATGTTTATGGCTCAATTTGGCTCATATTTTCCTTTTAATGCCACAATAGGGGTCTCAAAAACCTTATCTTTAACAAATTCTAGAATGGCATCTGCAGAAACAGAAACAAAACTATAAAAAATTAACGAAGATCAACCATACATACTACAATACAAAGATAAATGGTGTTTTTTTTATTACATATGGCTTTGTCAAGACGTTAAAAAATTTGTCACTCAAATCTAAACACATGTGCATTCTTTCTACATGCATATTAGTGTTAATACAACTTTAAACTCTATATATATAATACTAAGCCCATTGGAAAACATTCCAAGACTTCACTGGTGCTAATTCATCGAACTTTTCTTAAAAGAAATATAAAAATTGTGTTCCAAAAAATCAATTTTAAGGTTTAATCTTTTTTCTACTTAGATGTTTCCTTATATCTGCATTCTTAAATTAGCCAAATTCCCATAATTATCACTACATTCTTTGCACGTATAAGTATCATATTGATTTTTGTTCTTTAAGGCCAGTGTAGTATACGAGGACCTTGGTTGGAATATTTAGAACAGTTCATCTTCACAAATCGCCACTATTATTATAAGCTTTATAAATTTAGCACAAAAATAAGTTCACTTTATTATACACTACTTCCATTATTAGAGAAATATGATAATTATTAATTTTTATCAACACAGCACTGGGTACCGAACTCACTACAATCACAAAATTAAGTAAAATAACCAAGACAAAAGAATATCGATTTTAAAATATTGATTCAATAAACCGAGAACCTTTATGCTGTCAACAGGTCAACTGTCAAGAAAGCACTGTGCGCATGCATAAAGCCAATGACGTCGCATGCCCTCAAACCGTATCTGAGGCAGGCCCAAATGACTCCTATAATACAAAAACAAAGTAATGAAACGAATTTTTTCGATAACCGGTGGCCTTTGATTGTGTAATACCTCCGACACAGATTTTATCATCTTACAAATGCGACAACTTTGACGGTGCCTGGGAAATTGAAAGGAATTATTTTCCTATTCTTGCTTGTCACGCGACTTGCTATTACAGTGAAAGAAATAAACAATTAGAAAAAATACCGCGATCACACTCACAGTAATGATTAAAATTAGAATATTACAAGACATATTTCTCAACTGGCAAAAATAGAAATAAATGCCTAAATAAATGTAATGCTTCCTTTCTTTCTTGTAAAAAGTGCCTTATTTCTTTGAATTAAATGAGAAACAGTTTATTCCATTTTAGTAATAAAAATTAGTTATTTTTTATTTTCTTGTTGGATATAGATTTCAAGTCACTCGACAAAATTATTTATAGAATATATTATTAAAATAAGTTAGTAAATATATTAAGCAATCTTTACAAACATGTGTAAGAAAATTTTATTAGATAACTTCGAATCCTATATTTTTTGTCAGTCATCTAGACACTAACAAGGGAACGTTCCCAAGGGTCCGCATCCGATTTGTATCATTCTGTGATATGTTGAAGCATATCAAAAGAGGCCCAACACGTTTTTTACATTTTTAGGCGGTGAAAACTACCCTCAAAGTTCATCGCTAAAAACTGTTTACTGAGAAAATAACATGTATAAAGAAAATCCTTTTCTTAAAGCTAATAATATGCATATGAGCAAATTAGCCTTGTACATTATAATTAAAAAAGAAACGTTTTTAGGTATGAACTTGAATATAGTTTTCACCCACTGGAAATGCAATTCACATAAAGAAAATACGAAAGATCTGATATGGTGGTGTTGTCCAATTTCTCATTCCGCCGTGCCAGAGTTTAAAAAGAGAATCAAAAGTAATAGTTTAAGTCAATGTTTCTTTCCAAAATGTGCGATGAGGTAGAAAAAAATATATCAAATCATTCTTGAAGACCTATTTTATTATACCGTTACTTTTTTTCTATTTCTGAACACACAGTATATTAAAAAATCACCTCTGAAGAGACACATCTTTGAACTTTCCATAAGAGCAATGATATTGGGAGTACTTTTATAGTTGTTTTTTTTTCTCCGATACTCTAAAAAAATAATAAAAAAAGTCCGTACATAAATGTATAATCATTGAAGAATATCTTTAAGTGTCAGTGAAATTGCACAATAAAAAAAAATAGCAGACATAAGTCACCACATTATCTAAATCATAATATAGAAAATAATTTCATCCCTCCAGATGGGGTATCAATTTAACTTTAATTTGATGACAATTATAAATGTAATAATATTATATCAAGAACTTACTTACTTACTCCGTGGCGTTACAACCCCGTGTGGGTTTTAGCCGACTTGACAATATGCCTCCATTCGTTTCTGTCCTAGCTCCATCCATAGCTTTAAGGTCTCCTGCTATATTATCCCGCCACCGGAGCCGGGGTCGTCCAAGTGGTCTTTTTCCAGTTGGGGTTTCTTCCCACACCAGTCTCACTATTCTTTCATTAGAGTGTCTTATGAGGTGGCCCGTCCACTGGAGTCTTCTAGACTTTATTTCTATTACTATGTTGGCGTCTGCGTATAACTCTTCTAACTCTTTGTTTGTTCTTATTCTATATTGTCCCGTTGCCCCAGATTGCTAAAGATTTGCCTTAGGATTTTTCTCTCCCAAACTCGCAGTCGCTCTTCGTTTGCCTTTGTTATTGTCCAAGTTTCGCTACCGTACATCACTACTGGTCTTATAACTGTTTTATATAGATTTATCTTTGTTCGTCTTGTTAGTTGTTTCGATTTTATCAGGTCTCGAAGGGCGTAGCTACATCTGTTCCCAGCTTGGATCCTATTGTTTATTTCTTGTGATCCGTTATTATCTTCAGTTATTGTTGTTCCAAGATACTTAAATTCTCTGACGCGCTCAAAGTTGTAGTCGTCGATGGTGATGTTCTGTCCAATTCTGTTTCTGTTTCGAATATTGCGGCTCGTGTACATATATTTAGTTTTGTTTTCATTTATTTGTAGCCCCATCTTCTCTTCTTCCTTCTCGAACCAGATAAAAGTTTCCTTCATTTTTATTCTTGTGTTTTCTATTTGATCTACATCGTCTGCAAATGCCAGCAGTAAGTTTGGTCCTTCTTGATGGAATATGGAAGTCGGTGTATCAATTCTTGCATTTCTGATTATGTATTCTAAAGCTACGTTGAAGAGTTGTGGTGAGAGTGCATCTCCCTGCTTCAGTCCATTGTTAATCTCAAATGTCTCCGAGTACTGTTGCCCAACTCTTACCTTACATCGTAGTCCTTCCATACTCATCCGTATCAAGTTGACTAGTTTTTTAGGAAAGCCAAGTTCTTGCATCGCTGTCCACAGTCTCATCCGGCATACTCTATCGAAAGCCTGTTTAAAGTCTATGAACATCTGATGAAGCTCTCGATCGAACTCCCAGCATTTTTCCATTATTTGTTTTATAATGAATATTTGGTCAACAATAGATCGGCCGGGTCTGAATCCGCATTGATACTCACCAATGATTTCTTCTGTGTACGATTTGGTTCTTTCTAACAGAATGTTTGCAAGGATTTTGTAGGTAGTATTAAGGAGTGTTATTCCTCGGTAGTTGTTACATTGCTTTTTGTTACCTTTTTTGTGAATTGGTACGATAACACCTTCTTTCCATTCGTCTGGCATTGTTTCTTCCTGCCAAATACCTTGAATTAGCTTGTATATAGATCTGTATAGTGCTTCCCCTCCGTGCTTCAGACACTCTGCGGGTATACCATCGCTGGGGCTTTATTATTTTTAAGTTTTTTAATTGCTTGAGTTACTTCTTCATATGTCGGGCAATGGTCTTCTATTTCAGCTCTATATTTGATGTATTCGTGCTAGCTCCACCGTTTAGCAGTTGGCAGAAGTATTCCTTCTAGGTTTTTAAGATTTCCTTGTCATTAGTAATAAGCTCTTCGCTGTCTTTTTCAAGGAAGTTTCCTGTTCTTGCTTGGTATCCTGCTTTTATACTAGAGACTTCTCTAAAGAATTGTCTTGCTTTGTTGTTCTTCCGATTTTCTTCTATTTCTCTGATTTTTTTGTTCCTGGTAATCTTTCTTTTCCCTTTTCATTAGTTTTCTTGTCTGTGTTCTAGTATATTTGAACCGTTCAATATTTTGGTCTGCTGGATTTTGTAGCATGTCTCTTCTAGCTAGGTTTCTTTCTTCTATGGATTTCCGGCAATCGTCATCGAACCATTTTTTTGTTGATCTCTTTTTGTTACCCAGTGTTTCATTAGATACGCTTGTCAAAGTTGATTTTATATTTTTCCAAGTCGAGTCTATGTTGTTACTTTCTTCTGTCTGTTTCAGTTTTATTTGTATAGCGTTTTGAAATTTCTCCTCTGTCTCCTTATTCTGCAGACTTTCTGTGTGGTTGCTGGCCTATTCTTGTGGGTTTTTTGGGACGCTATTCTTGTTCTCACCTTCGTTCTTACAAGGAAATGATCCGTGTCTCCATCCGCCCCTCTTAGGCTTCTCACGTCTAAGCAGTTACTACCTCTTCTGGCATCTACTAAGACGTGATCGATCTGATTTCTTGTGACACCGTCATTAGAGACCCACGTTTCTTTGTGTATTTTCTTATGTTCGAACATTGTAGATTTTATTAGCAGATTGTGAGATGTTGCAAAGTCTATTAGCCTTGTTCCATTATCATTACTGACATGGAGACTATGGTTACCTATTGTTGGTCTATATGCTGTTTCCTTGCCAACTTTCGCATTGAAATCCCCCAAGATAATATGCATATCAAGAACGCATGTTATTAAAATGACTAGTGAAGTATTAATTCTTAAATGTAATTCTAAGTGAGATATGAATATCTTTATTAGCATAGTATACTAGGTAAGTTTACTTATTTCAAAAGTAATTACTTGGGCTCTCAACTATAAGTTATTTATTTTAGCGAGTTTTTCTGTTACGAAATTATGGATAGCCACTTTTAATTTTAACTAAAATATATTTAGAATATTTACTTTCAATTTTAAAGAAGAATGCATCTTCTTACTGTCGTCTCTCTGATGTATACAAAATCATTGTAAGAAATATATAAATATGTAACAAAGACTTCAAAAAAATTTAGAAAACCCAAATAAAAATATTTCATTTAAAGGGGATCTAACTTCACAATGATTCAAAATAAATTCACAATAAAAAAGAAGGTTTAATTTTTAAATTCTGAACTTTTCAATTGTATCTTTGTATAGTCACATTTTCTTATTATTTGCTTTTTTACAAATGTCATTTATAATAAAAGCATTATATGAGTATAATACCTGAAAAGACAAAACTGTTTATCGTGGAAAACTGGAAAACCGAACATATTACCTGAAAACGTCAGAATTTATTTTATTTTCAAGAAATATTATAAAATACATTTTAGTAAAAGAAATAACAAAAATTTTATTTTGTTGACATGTTTGTTGTATACTGTTATATTACAAAAATTTTATTTGCTTATGTTGGAATAGCAAACGGAATTAACGCACTACACTATGCTTTTATGCTATTTTTCTACAGTTTAAAAACCTTAATAATACAGCTAGGCTTCTTTACCACTGACGATTATATTTAAAAAAATAGATTTCATAGAGTTTGTAATATTTTAATAACGATTTGCAGAAACCCCTTAATAAAACAGCATTTAAAACTGATAACATACTGAATTTCTCTTTGAATTTTAGGTGAGCAAGACTCACCCCTAAAATGATTGGTAGTAACCATCGGCGTTCTAGACCTTGAAACCTCTTTTTTTATGTCTTTGAGATCGCTAAACTCAAATATAGAATTATTTTTCTCCTCAAAATGGAAAAACATTAAAAAAAGAAGATTTTTAAAAAAATTGAAAAATAAATCTTACTTTCTTATATATAAGTCGATATATATATATATATATATATATATATATATATATATATATATATATATATATAATTTATTTTTCCCCTTAAGGCTGTTGAGAAAGGGGGCAGACAGTTTGTTCTCTGCGAATTCCACTCTGGTTCTCTCACCATATTAATTTCGACCACCTAATGGTCTGATCAGCGGGACTGTATCGAACCGAGGAAAAAATGCACAGAAAACAACCGTCTACTTAAAACCTCCATTTCGTTAAATGACGTATTAAATATATTGATTTAAAATTAAACTTTTACGTCATGTTGTGGAAGTTGCTGCGTAAGTCTCATCTCGGCTGGCATTTTCAAGTGAAGCTTCCTCGACAGTTGCTCGACTTGGAATGAGCCTGATGGTGCTCCTATGGGATCTTCGCTATGACCAGTCATCGCAAACCTTTTTATAAAACATTTTGAAACAGAAGCCCTAAGAAAAACCTAAATACAACCATCCCTCTGGAAACATTACGTAGATGACATCTTCATCATATGGCCACACGGAAGATCCAACCTAGACATATTCTTAGAGAACTAAATAGCATTCATCACCGCATTTAGTTCATATTGGAGGTTAACAAGCAGCTATCTTTCCTTGACCTTCTGGTCAGCAGAAACAACGATCTAAATATCGATTATACGATCTACAGAAAATCCACACACAAAAACACATACCTGAACACCAAATCACACCACCATCCATCACAGTTGCAATCGGTTGCCAACACACTGATCTCCAGATCCTCGCGACTAATCAAACCCACGAACCGCCAAGAAGAACTTAACAATATCACAACAGCTTTAAAATAAAACAACTACAAAAAACACAATCAAAAAGGCCATAAAACAGAACAGCAGTAGCATAGAAAAAAGAAGGAGATGACAAATTCAAACCAAAAACCACACTGCTATACATAAAAGGTGTATCAGACGTAATTGGAAGAATTTTGAGGATGCACAATTTACAAGCCACATACGACAATACATAAATTATCGGGCAATCCTAAAGACAAAATACCATTGGAAAACCAGGGAGTGTACAGCATCCCATGTAATGACTGTGAAAAAGAATACATTGACCAAACAAACAGAAGAATCTCTACAAGGGTCCAAGAACATAAAAATAGCATAAAGAATAAGCAAACACCATCCACTTTATTCCAACATCGTCAGAAGACAGGACACACTATAAGTTTCCAAGAAACCAAACAGATCGCACCCATAAAACACTATAGAACGCGCATCATCAGAGAAGCTCTCGAAATAGCAAGCATTAAAAACAAGAGAGATGATGCACAAAATATTTCAAATACATGGAAACATCTACTCAAAACCAAACCATAAACAACACACCAGAGAAACAGGACAGCCGGCCGAGAAGAGGAACCAAGGTATAACCTGGGTACGCGCCAAACTATAAAGAGGCCGGCATAGGACCAGCACGCTCATTCCAAGTCGATGAGCCGTCGAGGAAGCATCACTTGAATATGCCAGCTGAGATGAAGATTTTTCTATTGCCGAACAGATTGAAAACCGGAAAAATACCATTGCACATTCCACATCCACCATATATATATATATATATATATATATATATATATATATATATATATATATATATATATATATATATATATATTGACTGATATTTTTTTTATATTGCCTCATCTTTAGGAGAAAATAACTTTCTATTTGAGTTTATCGACTTTGAAAATATAAGAAACGTGGTTCCAAGGACTAGAACGCCGATGGTCACTACCAGTCATTTTAGGGATGGATCTCGCTCATTTAGAAATTCAAAGAGAAATTCACTGTATCACCACATTTGGTTAAGAGATTTCTACAGATAGACATCAAAATTTTTCAAACTCTATGAAATGTAATTTTTTTTCTTAAGAGTTTTTAAACCTGTAGAAAAATAGCATAAAAGCATACTTTAAATTCAATTTGCCATTCCGATAATAACAAATAAAATTTTTAATATAATAATATACAATAAACATGTCAGCTACCTCGCCTATTTAATTATATAAGCCTTCAGTAACTAGTGTTCTCCAATATGAAAACTTATTTTGCTCCAAATTTGCCACTTTGTATTAACTTCCATTTTTTTCTCTAAAATTTATACCAAATAAAATACAATCCTATTAAAATGTAATATAAAAAAAAAATTAAAACTATCCTAAATGCATGCGATATATTTAAACTTGTACAGCCGTAAAATGTGTCTTTTAAATTTTAAAAATACTTGTATATGAAATCGTCAGCGAAATAACATTTTCGTTATTTCTTATCCTAAAATGTATTTTATAATATTTCCTGAAAATAAAATATATTCTGAAGTTTTCAGGTAATATTTTCGGTTTCCCACGATAAAAAGTTTTGTTTGTCTCTTTGTTTTCTTATCTGCAGTCAAGTACTATACTCATATAATGCTTTTATTATAAATGACATTTGTAAAAAAGCAAATAAAAAAAAATCTGACTGTGCTGTATAAAGATACATCTGAAAAGTTTAAAAATTAAACCTTCTGTGATCTAATTTTAATTTTTCTTGTTTTGAATCATTTAAGTAACTCTTTTGAATCATTGTGTAGTTAGATCCCTTTTTAATCAAATCTTATTTCCCTCTTTTAAACTTTTTTTAAAGTCTTTATTATGTATTTATATCTTCTTTAAAATGACTATCCATGATTTCATAGCAGTAGCAATTCTCTAAAATAAATGAGTTATAGCAGAGCGTCCAAGTAACTTATACATATATAGTGTCAATAAATTAAAGTTAAATTGATACCTCATTTGATGGGATGAAATTATTTTCAACTTTTTTATTTGGATAATGTGGTGATTTACATCTGCTATTTTTCTTATTGTACAATTTCACTGACATGCGTAAAATTAAGGATGTCCAATGGTTATACATTTGAATACAGAAATCTATGAAACTTCGAAATATTAATATTGTATGTGCAGTAGCACTTCGTAGTGTTTGGATGTGTTAATCACGAATCTGGCATCAGAATATCGAAACTTAAAATGATATACCGAATATGACGGTCAATAAATTGCGAAATGCATATTATGGCTATAAAGAAGTGAACAACCTACTTAAAGATTCGATTACGGCAGCTTAAGACATTGTTCATTACGAATATTGCATCAGAATATCGAAATTCACAATGACTTATCCAATATGACGACCAATAACCTTCACAGTGCATATTATGGCTATAAAGAAGAGTACAACCTACTTCAAAATTCGATTACGGGGGTTTATGTCATCGTTGTTTACGAATCTCGCATCAGAATACCGAAATTTAAAATGGTGTATCCAATATGGTGACCGTTGATCACCGAAATGTTTTTTATGAATAAAAAGGAGGATTAAATCGAGATGAAAATTTTTTCATATGTATTGAGTGATCCATCGAGATGTCGCCATTGTGTCTTGTTTACTATTTTTCAACTGTGAAGTTTGTTTATAAGACACAGATACGAGATGTTTTTCTGTACCGAATGCAATGGCCTGACGAGTCCCATACTAGGACGAAACAGCGCTGTCGTAATTTTTCGGGCCCGGGGTTTATCCATGTTCTTTGGAGATCTCCGCACTTTTTAGCATGAGAATAATATTTATTAACGGTTTTAGTCCGCATAGCTGAGAATTTCTTATTTTATTTTAAAATTACACAGACTTTAACTTCTCTTTATATATATATATATATATATATATATATATATATATATATATATATATATATTATATATATATATATATATATATGGCGGATCCTCGACTGTGTCGGTAGGATGAAACAACCGTTCTTTTTTGGCCCTCGACTCGACAATGTCGACCAGTAACGGTAGAATATTGTGTCCTCGACAGGGTTGTTCACTAGCGGTAAAATGTAAGGAATACAGTGAGATGGAAAAATTGAACCAACTTCTAAAAGTGCGCTAAAAAGTGGAAAATAACTGTAAATTTTTATATGAAATTGATATTTTTGAAGTCGGAGCCAAATTATTTCTAAATGAAATAAATAACTACTAATATATACAAATTATGTTAACAAAGCAATTACAAATAAAGAAATTTTAATCTGTTTATGCGAATCACATTTTGTCAGGTATTAGTTTGGCGACGACTTCAAAAATTTCATATAAAAATTTATAGATATTTTTCACTTTTAAGCGCACTTTTAGAAGTCGGTTCAATTTTTTTTTAAAATTTTATTTTTCGTTAAGTACACCGTAGTGAAAGTGATCACATCTAACTTTGTGACTTTTAATACTTGGTGCCCCCTTAAAGACAATCAGGTACATGCCATCAACAGTTCTTATTATACCAGGACTTTGCCTTCCTGGCTAAGATTGGATTTGCATGCCAGAACCGTCATATAACACACCACTGCTCTCATAGAGGCCATCGTCTACCCAGATTGCCGAAAGTGTTTAGATTTAATGACAAAACTGCTGTTCAGGTGTTAGAACCTCACAATAAACAGTAATATTACCGATTTTAAAGTATACTGTCATTTTTTTCCTGTGATTGGCAACTAACAAAACTTTCTGCGAGCAATTACAGGACACTTTATATTTAATTTCATTTAAAATATCTTGTTAACCGAAGATATACGTATACACGAGGTAATTTAAAACAGCATTTTAATATGTTGACACATATTAATAGTTTAACACTTTTAATTAGGTTTAAATAAACATAATTTTAGTCTTAATTGGCCGACAGACAGTTTATTATTTCAAAATAAATATAAACGTTTGAACGAAAACAAAAGTAAGGTTATTCAACGCCGCTTTTCCAGTCGAAAGCTCGACCTAAAGCTAACCGACTTGGCGTTTCGCGCAGATGACGTGATACCAGTAATAGTGTTATTCTTCATTGTTTCTTGTTTTTTTTTTGTATTACATGTAGCAAATAATCACTTATTTCTTTTAGACTAGGGGAAAATTCACATAGATTGTAAATCAGAATTCTTTTTTTTTATCGTTAAATATAGATTTTAATTGTTTTTGAAATCGGGGTGTTTTATTTTTAGATCGGGTTGTTTCCTGTTTTCGCTAACATCATCGCTTCTTCTTACCGATGGGCCTAAAACAGGTGGCGCTTTGAATATATATATATATATATATATATATATATATATATATATATATATATATATATATATATATATATAAAGTTAGACGTTCTTAGTGGTAATTGAAAATTTTTATGAACCGACCACTACGGAGCCCTTATTTATTAGATTTCCCGGAAACACAACCAGTTTAGATAAATAATTGCTAGTGATATGAGGTTTGTAAGGTTGCATTCGTCATTTGGAAGTAATAATCACGTATACAACCTCAACTAACCTGAACTATACACCAATGAGAGATTGCTTAAATCTGAGCCACCCTGTATACCTCTTTTCTAATATTAACATTTTTTAAATCATTTTATTAATACTCCGAATCTTTTTTGTACCTTCCAGAATAACATTTAGAGAGCCCTTATTTATCGGAGGTCCCGGAAACACAACGGGTTTAGACGAAAAATTGCCAGTGACAAAAGGTTTGAAAGGTTGCATTCGTCATTTAGAAGTTAATGATCACGTGTACAAGTTTGCCTTGGAACCGAGTGGGGAAGCAATTAAGGGGTTTGGAATCGGTAAGTTTAATTAATTTTTGATTAGATTTTAGAGAAAAGCAATAGTATTTTAACCAAATGAACCAAAAATAAAATAAAAAGGTCTAATTACTATAAGCATATGAATAGTCCCTTCGGAAACAAATATGATAATTATACTTTTGTTTTACTGATTATCCTTTTACACTGTTATTTATGGAATTCTCATTTATCTATCTTTTTATGTTATTGATGGTTTTTACTATCTAGTTTTCATTAAATGAAGTGAAGATGGAGGTAAAAATCAAATTTTCTTTCCTAAAATTTTATTTTAACAAATAATGTGATTAAAATATGGATTCAATTTTGCAGATAGTGAAAAAAACGGTAAATAATATATAGTTTTACTTAAAGTCCCAAATGGTGTGATTTATTAATGTGACGGAAAAGTGCAGTATTTTCTTAACAATTTTTTTTCTTTGACCATGTCAGTCAAAATTAAATAAATATCAAAGTGTACAGTTTACAGCAGGTCAGGGGCGGATCCAGCCTCTCTCTTTGAGGGGGGGGGGGGCGGTGATATCACAAAAGTACAGCATGGCAAGAAAAACAAGTTGTCAACGGGGGGGGGGGGGGTGCAAGCAGCATACTCATTCCTAATATAAAAGGCAGAATGGGTTCTATTTTCCTGAACTCAAAGCTATTGGGGGGGGGGGGGGGGCGATCGCAAATATACACATTCCTATACTCTAAGAACTAGAGAGAGTAATAAAACTGTTACCGAAACCTCCAACGTAACTGCTCCAGAGGACTGCCGTAAATCTAATTATATTTCATTATATGTAAATAATTTTATAAATTTACTGCAACATAAAAATTCTGATAGTTAAATTTAATTTCTGTCAGTGAGGAAAGTACATCTTACAGTTTGTTCTTAGTGATTTATCTTGTTTGCGCTTGTTTTTATATATTATTTGAGATTAGTGAGATACCCAAAAGATATGGCTTTCACCTTTATATTTATTCCAAAATTGTTAAACCAGGA
This sequence comes from Diaprepes abbreviatus, assembly GCA_034092305.1. NCBI lineage: Eukaryota > Metazoa > Arthropoda > Insecta > Coleoptera > Curculionidae > Diaprepes > Diaprepes abbreviatus. The sequence goes on from JASJET010000053.1 coordinate 509,039, forward strand.
CATTTTTTCCTCAACGAAAAACTTATTACAATGAATGTTTATGATGCCTTAAGATATCAATATCTAGATGATAATGTTAAAAGCTCTGTCTACTATGTACCGAATACTGAAGAAGAAGAAACGACTGGAATTGTTAGTAATCCCAAGCCACATTCGATCACACGCAGATGAAAAACCTCGTTGGAAGAAGATATGAAAACTGCAATTAAAGGGATTGTATATATATTTTATTATGAGAAGCAGATCCCAACCGTCTACAAAATTCTAACTAAAATCAATGGAGATCGCGATGTACCTCAAATTAAATGAACTGATCTCTGGAAATTGTTCAGAGAACTTAATTTTTGCTGGGAAAAATTAGATAGAAAATCTGTTCCTATAGATCGTCCGGAAACTATCCGTTGGAGAAGTAAATATCTCTCTCAAGTAAAAGGCAGAGTTGCTAGAAATAACACAATTAACAAAATTAGTAATTTAACTAAACTTTTGAAAGATTTTATTTGAATAAAGTTACTGCGGAAAATTGGGAAAAATCCATATAATAAAAAAATAAAACAAAATGTGAGAACTCGATCTCATGATCGGTGAGAGAGAGGAACCAATTTAAGCGAAGATAGTTTCACTGACTTTGATTAGCAATTAGATACGTAATGTTTACTAGTGTAAACACAATTTATTATTTAAATTTTTGTTTTTGTTGTATTTTATTGTTTAATATTGTTTATGTTTTTTTTTATTTTTTAATTATTTTTATTTTAGTGTGTCCCACTCTTTAATTTATATATATATATATATATATATATATATATATATATATATATATATATATATATATATATATATATATATATATATATATTTAATTCTAATTAGCCGTAAGTTTTTTATTATTTTATTATTGTATTTATGTCTTTTCCTTAAGCGTGTAAAATTAACATGTTTACCTTATTTTTGTGGGGCTATCGTATTTCCATATAATAAAGTAAATTAAATTAAGATATCAGTATAATAGAAATAAAAATAAGTAGGTCTAATTTTAATTACAACATAAAAAAAGTAATTACATTTGAATCCCTTTTTAGTGTTTAATTGTAATTCTGCAGATGGTTTAAGAAATAAATAAACTGAAACGTCAAATTCGTTAAAAATGTTTTTAATTAATAATAAAATGACCGATAGTCCCAAAAATATTTTAATATTATATGGACGAATTTATTTTTTTATATATGTTTACTTTTTTGTATTTTTGGCAATGGATATTTTGTAAGTATTTAAATTATAACTTCGAATTTTTTGAGAGAATAAGGCTACGTTTTAGTCCATTATTATAGACCGGTATTTTTGATTATAAAATTTCTAACCCATTTCTATGCAAAATATATGTGTCTAACAGATTTTGCTAAAGACACCGGACTAAAGAACACAGGTAGTTTGCGAAGAGAAAAAAGGTAAAAATTGATTTATTATTCTCTCTAGTTCTTAAATAAACTGTAGTATAAGAGGAAAAATCGGATCAATTTTCCTGAACTCAAAGCTCTTGGGAGGGGGGGGGGGCGATCGCCCCCAACGCCCCCCCTTGGATCCGCGCCTGCAGCAGGTACATAATAGGTCTAAGAAGTTCGAAGATATGCAAGGTGTCAGAGAGACCGGAATAGGCGCAGTAGATGTTGGTGTGCCTGGAGCGTCTGTGGTGAGTATTAAGAGCAATCAGATCATTGTGAAATTTCAGACTTTCTAATTCTTGACTTGAAATATCTGAGGGACTGGACAGTAGAGATTTTTCAAGTTAATCCTGTGCCATCTCATATAAAAGATATACTGATAAAAAAAAATAATGTAGAGCTTTTTTTGGAAATGCAAGAAACATGATGCATGCGCCCATATCACCTCTGTTTTATGATTTTTAAGCCCTGTTCATTAAAAAAACGTTAAATATCGAGATGACTTCTTTCTAAATACAACGCCAACAGCAGGTGTGTTTTCTTTAATAAATCAGACAAGATCACTCAAATTATTCTTTTGGATTATTTGTGCTTGTTAGGATTGAAAAGTTGCCAAAACCGGGTTGTTACTTATGTATACACACATACATACATATATACATACGTGCATAAATACCAAAAAGCTGACATATAATATACGTGCAGTCTTATAGTATAGTAACTTTACGCTACTACAGAGTGCACAAAAAGCATAAATTCGCTTCCCGCAACGTTCATTTTAATCTTAAGGATTCCTTTAAAGGCCATTTCAAAGTGATTGCCAAGAGCAAAGAGAAGATTGATTGAACCCCCTTTTGATTTTCGACAAAAATAATTTTTTTTTTCAAACAACTTTTAAGGTGAACCTTAAAGTCAAAGAGAAGGTTGCCATTGATCTCTTCTCCTTTCGCCAAAAGAGCTTTGGCTTAAAATGAGCTAAGGTAACACACAGATCTACAGTAGCTATCTGCTTCTGCAGAATGCAAAAAAAGCTAAAATTCAATAGGCTATATCTTTAAAATATGAGTTTTTATGGCTTAGCGCCCATTGCGACATTTGGTCTGCTCATCAAAGACCAAGTTTCGAAAAGTTTGGCCCAGAGCCGTTTTTCCATAAAGAAGGTGCGGGATCCTTTAGTACCATCACCATAATGCGACGAGGAATACATGAATACGACTCTGTCCATACAGAAATACGTTAGTCATCATTGTTGGTCATATTTCTAGGGAGATTCTAGACTTTTATTCTAGTATGTGCTATAGGTGTATATAAGTCGGTAACATATGAGATGGGAGTTAGCTGTATTTTAACAGTGACAGTGTAAACAAGTGAATAAAGAAATGGAAGTAATTAGTGAAAAGTGGTATTATTCGAACCCATTTAGAGAATATAGGGAGAGAACATCGTAACAATAATTTAAAAATTAAATGAATGTTGAAGCAACTGGGTTGATATGAGACGGTCATGTCAAACCGTACAAGTTCGATTCTTGTGCCGAGGGTTTCTTTAAAAAAAAGATCAAAATTAAAGTGGTTTGGCAAAAAGTGAAAACTTGATGTTAGTTAAGTATCAACGACCGTGGCTCGGAACCTTCATTCGTCGCTAAATTGTCTCCATTATCATTAACAAAAATAAACGAACTTACCTTAAAGTATGGCCAAAACATTGCACAAACATAGCTCTTTAATTTGTATTTAATTTTTCTTTTAACTTTCAGATTTGTCCTGTCATCATACCCTTGCCATCATAACTATCGAATCTTAGCAATACTCTGATACGAAATCACATAAACCCTCTCCTGTGCTATCCTTACGTGGACAAAAATCAAAAAAGTTCTCGCGTATTTCAACTTTACCTTGAAAAACGTTTACAAATTTTGCAATGAAATTAATTTTTATTCTGTGAAACATATTTGAAATTGTCTTTAAATCACCAATTATTTGTTTCATACTTTGTAACAGATAAAATTATTATTTTATTTTAGAAGTTTATCTTTAAAAAATTAGATATGTTACTATATTATCTTTTGACTTTTGGAGATTGTTTGATCCGATGGGATAGGATTTTTAGGCGGCATTTCTACGACTTTTAATAAATTACCATTATTAGAAATAAATAATTCTGAATTATTGCATCTGAAAACTAATTACTGGCCAGCCAAAACCTACAGAAATGCTACTAAACATTTTAAAATAAACCTTTATTCTTTATTTCCATTATAGAAGATAATTTATTGTCCCTTATCTGTAGTTCCTTAGTATATATAGTTTTATAGTTTTTGATTAGCCAGGAATTTAATTCACCCTGTTTTGTAAAATTTTTTTATAATACAAATTTTGCTTGTGTTCTAAAAAAGCACGAAGCTAGTCTAATCATTTGTTCTGTATTAATTTATTATCATTAGAAATGAAATGCTGAATTTAATATTGAAGAAACTTGCAATTATGTATTTAAACTCATCCCTTTTCATCCAATATTTCAATTATATAACAGGTTAACGTAGTTAGCAAGGGCCATCTACCTGGATCGGAAAGATCCAAGTCGTGGATAACACTCTCATTTTTTGCTTTTCCTCTGGACTTAATGGCTCTTGTTTACGGTAAAAATCTCCTAATTCTCTTTTCGTCTTTCTAGCCATTATACGGTATAAGAAGTCTATTAAAATCTAATTATTATGCCCAAAAAGTTTTTAATCCTAATGGAAAAATGTACCAAAATTGCTCTTTGTAGAACGGCGTGTAAAAAAGTAACTTTCCCAAATTGATCACAAATAGACTATTACTTAAATTTTGACAATCTAACTATATCAAAAATAATATATATCAAAATGGAAGAATAAAAAAGTCCATAAATATGTTTAAACAATTATCGATTAAAAATAAAATTAGCACACTCATTCATGTTCATTGCTTTTAATCCCTAACATAAAATGCATATTCTAAATATGTTTTTTCTGCTCACAATATGCCGATAGATGATGCCCTCTGATTTCTGTTGTCCCACGCCGGTACTCGTACAGCATCAACAATTTCCCTAATAAGGACAGAAGACTAAAACGAAATTTCTCGATGATAATCAAAGCCCGACGTCTTTTGATATTGTAATAACTCCGAAAAAACGGTCTGTCTCCCATAATATATTTGCAGTTAAGACCGTGAATATTTTTAAATATATATATATATATATATATATATATATATATATATATATTATATATATATATATATATATATATATACCGGGTGTCAACGAATCTATTAGACAAGTCGTAATTTCTAGAGTATTATGTGTATCAAAATGAGAATTGGTACAGGTAAATGTTATGTGAAGAGAAGAGTTTTCGCATATTTTCCACTTTCCGGTCACTTCCAGTTTCACCGGAAATGGCCCCGGTTTTGAATTTTTAAATAGAACACCCTGTATATTTTAACATCTTTGGATTTCTGAGATAATTCTAGATCAGAATGTGACATTTTAAAAACTTTTTACGTCTACTTCATTTTTTTAGAGCCACTTTTAAAATTGCATCTAGGTGGCCATGATCGGATGCAAACTAATCAAACGGCCTTAGGAGATGTCAAAAAAATACAATCGCAAAGTTTTAGTGACTAGTATGAAAGACAGGAATTGGATTAAAAATTTAACAAAATTAACAAAAAACTAACAAAATAAACTAATAACTTAGACGACGTACTTAAAATATTTGAAAGTACAGTAGCTGAATTTGTTAAAAAGTTTAGTGTAGTAAATGTTCAAAGTGCATTCCTTCTTTTTCAGGACACATTTCAGCTCGTTCAATTATTTCTCTCAACACGTTTTGTAGCATTTGGGCCGTTTTACTTCTAAATGCCCGTAAAATTCTTTCTTCTAATATTTCAAGAGTAGCTGGGGCTGCTCCATAGTAAACCCTTTCTTTAACATATCCCCAGACAAATAAATCGAGCACAGTAAGATCCGGTGAGCGGGCTGGCCACCGTACCGGACCATTGGTTGCAATAATTCGATTATTAAAATGCTCTATTAAATAATTAAGAACTTCTCTAGTATTGTGAGGCGGTGCTCCATCTTGTTGAAAGTAAATTCGCCGTAAAACTGCTAAAGGTATATCATTGAGATGATTTGCGATTTCATTTTGAAGAAAACCTAAGTATCTAACCTCTATTAACTGACCTTGAAACAATATTGGCCCAATTATTCTGTTTCCAACGATACCAGCCCAGACATTGACGCCAAATATTTCTTGAACATTGCCCTCTCTCATTTCATGTTGATTTTGTTGGGCCCAGTACCGAGTATTTTGCTTATTGAACATACCATTATTTGTAAATCGGGATTTGTCGGAAAATAGAATAAAATCAATAAAATTTGGGTTAACTCTATGATTTTGAAGCAGCCAATCACAAAACACTACCCGTCTATCGCCATCCTCAGTATACAAATGTTGATGTAACTGATAGTTAAATGCTCGATATCCATGCTTTTTCAGTATTTTTCTTGCTGATTCATAACTTATCTGCAGTTCTTGACTATTTTTTCTTAACGAAACTGTTTTATCAACCTCAACCATAGCAAGTACGTTAATCTCAGTCTCTTCATTTATGATAAACCTCTGTTCCGCCTCTTGATTTCCTATTTGCCTAAAACGAGTCTCGACATACGGAAAATACTGATGGGCTGGATGTTGCCGATTCGGATATCTATGAGCATACAACTCGGCAGCATTCCTTGAATTTCTATGACACTCTCTAAATATTAATAACATATCCACTTTTTCACTTTGAGTATACATTATTTTAACGAAAATTTAAACTAAACTTAATGAAAATTAAGAAACTTTTACGTCTGTTCATAGAGCGTATGTCACTGTCATTATCTACTTAAGTAAGTGCTTTGTTTTCCAAAGAAGACTTGATAAAAACAGTTGCAAATTATTATGCATCATGGCTGTCCATAGCGCACTTGTTATAAGTAAATAAATTATCCAGTAATAATATTTAATTTCTGTTCTTATATCTAATCCAATCGCAAATAAATTAGTACCGTTAAATTCGTCAAAGAATGCTTTTTTCCAAAAGTAATTGTCAAAAAGGGGTCGCCATTTGAAAATTAATAGTTAGAAATGAAAACGTAATTTTGTCAACTTGTCTTATTCCTGTCTTTCATACTAGTAACTAAAACTTTGCGATTGTATTTTTTTGACATCACCTAAGACCCTTAGATTAGTTTGCGTCCGATCATGGCCACCTAGATGCAATTTTAAAAGTGGCTCTAATAAATGAAGTAGACGTAAAAAGTTTTTAAAATGTCACATTCTGATCTAGAATTGTCTCAGAAATCCAAAAATGTTAAAATATACAGGGTGTTCTATTTAAAAATTCAAAACCGGGGCCATTTCCGGTAAAACCGGAAGTGGCTGGAAAGTGGAAAATATGCGAAAACTCTCCTCTTCACATACCATTTACCTGTACCAATTCTCATTTTGATACACATAATACTCTAGAAATTATGACTTGTCTAATAGATTCGTTGACACCCGGTATATACATATCGATTGAGCGACTCAAAAATCCTTTATACATCAAATACTGTGTGATTCCGTACATTATTCGAGATTACCAATTTTAGCACGAACAGTAAATTAAACAGTACCACTCAACCGGTTTTCACTAAGAAAATTTAAGATTTAAACCCGATATAGTTGCCATGAAATTTAAATCTTACAGTCGGCCAGTTTTGTTTTGCATATGATATTGTCATAAGTTATAGTACATATGTCAACAAATAAACGCTTATACAGGGACATTAAGGATAAGAACCTTAGGATAAAGCTTTGTAATATGTAAAGGAAATAGTTGTATCCTGAAAATAAATAAATTTCTCCATTTTTGCCGGTTCAGTAGTAAAACAAAATGATTTTTTTATTCTTCTATTTTTAGGGTTTAAAACTTGCTGGACTTATTGTTTCTCTTGTCAGCTGTAAGTATTTTACTTGTAATGTGCAAAAATCCGTTGTATACCGACCTTGTTGAAAATACGATATTTTTGAATAAAGTAATATGAAAATTATTTTTATCTAAGAGCAGAACTATTATAACATAAAAATACGTCTAATCATGTCAGTGACTATGACACTTATCAAGGCCAAGCATAGCTATACGGCTGGGAATTCCAAGTCCCTATTCGTTCTGCTAATCTTTTTGCACGTCTCCCTCCACTGTTCTCTATGCATATTTTATAAAATCTGATCGTGGCTTTTGAAAATATAACTCCCTAAGTGTTAAATGCCGTTAAATTTATTTCCTAATTATTAGAACCAAAAGGACTGCGATTTTTTGAAAAAAAATCCTAACTTGGCTCCTATTGGTCCAAGAATTTTTAATAAAAGCATCATCTTGAAGTCGGTTATCGATTTTTCAAACTAGATGTGTCCAACGTGAAGGGGGGGGGGGACTCTAGCTCTGTTTTAAGAAAAAAAAACCCTCTTTTTTAAAGCGATATTTAAGGGTTTTCAAAATTAATATTTTTATTTGCCCTTAACAAGATATGAAAATTTAGTCCTTCACGAAGAGATTGAGCATTTATGGAGTTCAAAATGTTTACACAAATAAAAGTTATAGTAATCAACATTTTGCGTCTTGAGACAAACAAATCGCAATATCTCAGCAACAAATTATCTGATTTACTGTTGTAAAATATCATTTTGTTCAGAGTTTCTTAAATCTCTACAACTTTTATTTAAAACTTTTTTTTCGAAAATGTGTTCCTTGGCTTGCCAATTTAAAAAACCTGTTCTAGCCAATTTCGACTCCCCCTCTCTTGGCCTCAACCCATTTTTTGCTATTACATTTTATGTAGGGTTTGTTCTTACATTGTCCCCAACAACCCTGGATAGGTCTCATCCATTTCGGAATTTACGTCAAAAATCAGCTCTAATTTTTATCTATAGCTTGGACTATAATACCAAATAAAAACCATGTTTTAACTCTGAAAACAAAGAGGCATTCCAAAAATAAGTTACATACTTTTTTAACTAAATATGTTTATTGAACAAATCAAAATTATTTTGCCACACAAATAACTTAACTCTTTTCTTACGTCAACTCTCTTATAGTTCCACTGTAGAACATAAAATGAGGAAGTAATTTAATTTAACCATATCCCTTGAACAACTTATAAGGAGGAATGAGAAATATTAAAATTTTAGAACAGAATATCGGATTTAACTTCCGACCCAATAATGGTTCTTCCGCTCGTCTGCTTTTCGGTTTGTGAGAACCATTTCGATAGTTCGGACGTTATATTTGTATCAGTCAATTCGGGAGAATTCATGTCTACACAAATCTGCATTTGATCGGAAGGAATAAAAATAATCGAAATTTAGCAACGCTGAGCGAATCACGGAATTCATGAAGTTATATAGAAATAACATGCTACATTATTCTAGTGGACTTCAGGAAATATTAAAATGTCTTACATTAAAGAGCATGATATGAACAACCTAAAACCACAAATGACCATGTTGACTCATTTGGGAAGATATTGTAGCCACATTGTTTTAAAAGAACTCAAATCTAATTATTAAAATTTATTCGTATGCGGCAAAGAAAAAAAAATTTGAAGGTTATTTTAATCTCATAACTAAATTAAGCAGAATGCACTGCAATATACTCAAGATTCTGTAGCTCAAATAATTATTCTTTCATATATCTTATTCTAGAAAATACTTATTGACTATGAGAATAAATTCTAGAACATTTTTTATCAAAGGTATATCCTGAATAATCTCATATTAAAATATATTCATAAACAAAATTTTTTAATATACTGTTACGATTTTATTTCTTTAAAATCGTTCACTGGATGCGCAGAATAAAACAGAACTAAAAAGAAATATACTTGCATAAAAGTTGAAAACTATCTGGAAATATAATGACTCATCGACAAAATGTTTCTTTCCGTACATTATAATAAAGATGACTTATCGCATCAGAACATTATTCTTCCACAAGGGCATTTCAATAAGTCCTTCGTAATACTGCCCCCTCCTTATTCTGATGGTCTTTATCAGCTTCCATACTTCCGTGGTATGTCTTCAACCTGTGGAGATGTACTATAAACATTGTCATAGATTCTTTTCAGAACAGTATATGGTTCTTTTTATGCTGGCGTCAACTTAGGTGATTCATCTTTCTTTTTCTGTGGATTCCATAATTAAACTCTGCCGAGTTTGCCTTGATGTTATATGAATTGACTAATGCCTGCGGTACCAGGAATTTACAGGATTTGTTGGAGTGTTGAATTAATCTGACGTGCTCCTCTTTATTATGGTTGTTTGTTAGGCAATAACTCTGATTAGTTCTGTATTACAGTTCTTTGACAAAATAAATTCTTCGGTGCCTAATTTTAAAATGTTAAGCTTGTTGTCGAAAGAAAATCCATGGTTTCGGATCAGGTCCATTCCAAGAATAAACTTGTCTTCTATGTCGGCAACGGACACCAAATGGTTTAATTTTAGCCTTCCAAGTTGAAGCTTCTCTTGCATTTCTCCAATCTCATTAGCTGCTTCTCCAGTTACAGTTCTTAATGTTACTTTTGTGGACAATGGTCTAAGTTTAAATTTATCAATAAAACTTGACTTTCTCAGAGGTACTGCTGCACCAGTATCAAGGGTTATGATAATAGGTATAGCATTTATTTTTCCTTTAAGTTGAAGTTGGTCTTTTCTCATCTAAGCTATACTGCAGTTTGCATCAATGTCCAAAGTTACTCTCTGTATAGGAAACCCTTCTCTCTGTTTTATTTTCCTTAAGTACTTGTATTCTTCCTTACATGGTCTTTTTGACAAGGTATCTGCGTTATTATGCAGTCTTCTTGATCTGTACATAATATCAAAATTGTACTGTTGCAGTTTTTCCTGCTTCTCTTCTGTGGGGTCTCTGGATGGTAAATCAAACCTTAATTGAATCTGACAGTCCCATCGCATGTGTCCAATTAGTCTACATCAGTAACACTTTATGCGCCTTCTTAATTCCACCCGATAGTCCCTTTTCATGTGTCCAATTCGTACATATCTGTAGCACTTAATCTAGTTTCTGCTATTACACGAAATATCACTTACTCCACATTCGATTTTAGAATTGGACTGTTGTAAATTTTCCTGGACTGGTCTCTTCTATGCGTTCTCTAGATGGAGAACTAGACCTTAATTGCACCTGACAGTTCCATCGCATGTATCCAATTCGTTCACATCTGTAGCACTTCTTCTCTTAATTCCACCCAATAGTCCCTTCTCGTGTGTGCAGTTCATCCACATATATAGCACTCGATCTGGTTTCTGCTATAACGTGGAATATCACCTCTTGTGTTCAGTTCTTCTTGGTTTTTTCTATAAAGTGAGGTTTCATCTCTCGTGTCTAGTTTTTTCAGAATTTGAGATAACATTGTCTCCATTATTTGGTTCGGTAGGTCCCTCTTTTTCTCTATGATAACGGCTTTTATTTTTGACCTTGACACATTGTAAGCTGCTTCTATTTCCAAAGCCCTGTCCAATGCTTCACTACAATAATTAAATTTGCTTATAGGCAACATACGCTGTATTTCTTGATATCTTATCTCATCAGTAAAATACTAGATTTTAAGCTTTTCTCGTAAGCTCCTGGATAAGTTAGATGAATAAGGCGTTGGACATCTATTTCATATTCTTGTAAACTTTTACCATTTCTCCGATGTCTATGACTGGTATAAGTGGAGTCGATGTTGATTTCCAAATATTTTTTCCAAAGCAGCATTAAGAATCTCATAGTTTTTGGTTGGGTTACGGCAATGGTTTGTAATAACTCCAATACTAGTGCACGAAGTGCAATTACTAATGCATTAGCTATTTCTTCCAGTTATTTGCACTAGCAGCAGCTTCAGATTGACGTTTATATATTATCCAAGATGTTTGATCGTAGTAAGTTGGGGATTTGATGTTCTGTCTGGTGTTATTAATTTATCAGGGGCATGCTTCTTTACTTTATTGACTTCTCTCTGAAAGTCCGTCGTTTTAGAATCTATAATATCCACTTTGAATTCCATCCCATCTTCAATTTCTTTCACTTCTTGTAGCACTTCTCCTAGTCTTGTCGCAACAATTGATTCAATACTAGTTACTTTTGATTCAATGCTGTTTACCTCTTGACGTACTTTTAATTCTGTCTCTTTACGACTTCTTTTATTTCTTGTCACACTTCTCCTACGTCTTGTCGCACTTCTTCTATGTCTTTTCGCACTTTGTCTAGCTCTTTCTTAGACTTTTGTGTTTGTTCTTGTATAGCTTGATCGACTTTTTGTTGTTTTTGTACAAGCAGCTCTTGGATCCACTTGCAAAGCTTATCATCATCTTTCACACGACGTTCTTCTTCTTGTTTGTCTTTAAGGCGACGTTCTTATTCTTCCTGTTTTTCTTTTAAGCGACACTGTTCTTCTTTTAGATGACGTTCTTCCTCTTTTTGACGGCGTTCTCCTTCTTGCTTTTCTTTTTGGCGACGTGCTTCTTTTTCCTATTTTTCTTTTAGAGGACATTGTGCTTCGACGGCAACGGTCCTGTTCTTCCTGTTTTTCTCTCAGACGACCTTGTTCTTCTTTCTGGCGTCATTCTTCTTCTTATTGCTTGTGTTTAAAACGACTTTGTTCTATAAGTTCCATAAAATCAGCCAATGTTTTATTTATTTCCTCTATTTCGGCTGTTTGCTCTCTAGTATCTACCATAGAATCTTCTAGAATGTTATTGAAGATGCGATTCTAAATTTCTTTCTTGTCGTTAAATCCGATGTTCTAGAACTATGTCAAAAATTTGGTTCTAGGCTTTTTTTTTAATGACAAATCCGATAGTGAAGGGCGTTTTTTGTTATATCTTTAATTTCAAATAAAATGTTCCTGAACTTTGTAAAAAATTCAGTTCTAAGCTCCTTTCTTGATAACAAATCCGACGGTGAAATCTGTTTTTTGCTCTTTCTTCTAGTTTCCAAATAGAACGTTCTAGAACTTTGTCGAAAATTCGATTACAGCTTCTTTATTGATGACAAATTCGATGATGAAGTAAGTTTTTCGCTATATTTTCTATTTTTAAAATTAAATGTTCTACAATTTTGTCGAAAATTCGGTTCTAATTATCTTTCCTAATAACAAATCAATGGTGAAGTCAGTTTTTCGTTATCTCTTCTAATTTCCAAATAAAATGTACTTGAACTTTTTCAAAAATTCAATTCTAAGCTTCTTTATTGATGACAAATTCGATAGTGAAGTCAGAATTTTCTGGAAATCCGGTAATCCTCACTTCTGACACCAATTGTTACGATTTTATCTCTTTAAAATCGCCCACTGTGTCCACAGAATAAAACACAATACCTGTCACTAAATTACTTCAGCTACTTCCAATACTATATTAACTACTTCTTAACACAGCTAAATCACAACCATCTAGTTACTACATTGCTTCTTCTTAATAACTTCACTATTCAAATACAACTATCTAAAATTCATATCCTGTCCCTATTTATATAGCTTTAGAACCTCCTAGAAATAACAATAAATACACTAGCATAAAAGTTGAGAACTATCTAGAAATATAATGACTCATTAATACAATGTTTTTTTCAGCACATTATAATAAAGATGACTTATCTCATCGGAAGATTATTCTTCCACGAAGGCATATCAGTAAGTTCTTCGTAATAATACTTTTTTGGCTGCAACTCGACAAAAGAATTACTAACATTTTACTTAGCAGTATTAACACTAATTTGAGTAAAAATTACGATGACAGAAAAAACAACCAATTAGGTGAATACTATAACAGAAAATTAAATAAATAGCAAAATAAATCTACATACTCTATGTGTCTAGGGAATCCAGTGACGAAATGCGGAAAAGTTTTCTCAGTACCTAGTTACTTGTAAATATTTAAGAATCTTTAAAATCTGAGAATATACAAATTCTTCATGATGTTGATGTTTAATATTATGTATTATTTTATATAATTTATATTAATACTTACCTTAACATATTTATCTAAAAAATACAATAAAACATTTTATACAACGTAGAGTTTTTTCAGATCATTATATTATAAATATTTCACCTAAGTTGTTAACCTTGCTAACATATAATTTATTTAAATCTAAGTTTAAGTAACGATTATCTAAGATTAATAAGTAAAAAAGATTCATAAATCCAACAAAAAACAAATAAAATTTTGTTGATTTAACGGCGACCCAGTAATGACATCATAAATCAGCGCTATGTCATTGTATTTTAGGAATTGTTGGCTGCACTCCTAGTAGGAACGGCCGTACCAGTAACATATATAAAAAAATGCATTATTTTTACATAACCTCATGAAAAGACTATTTTTCTCACTATTTTTTCTAACAAACCTAATTTAATTATACTCGTAACATCAAAAATTAAATATATGTGTATAACAGGTATTAAAGACGCTATTTTATGATATAAAATTTTTAGCCCTTTACAACTCTGCTGACAATCGATCGTCGGTCAAGCTTTTCTCTATATATCGAGGCTTACGATATATTGAAATGATAACCATGCATAATTTGTTCGAAAATTAAGTTACAAAGAAAACATAAGTAAATATCGAAGTTTAAAGAAAGGTAGGGATAGCATTAAATATACGTGGATAGCAAATAGAGTCCCAACGTATAATATAAAGGTATTTATAGACACATAAAGCAACCACAACACCAAAAAGAGCATCAAAACCCTCAACTAGCCGGTATATTTATGCAAATTCCCAATATAATATCTTTTAAAGTTACGATGTTGGTGAACAGTCTCTCAGAAGAAACGTCAGACATTAAATAAGAAACCGTTCATATTTCTCTTCGCGGATCGTGACGTTTGTACCCAAGTGGCTTTGAAGTGGCATTCTCCATTACTCTTTTGTTTTGAGAAAAGTTATGAAAAATTATAAGGATTAGGGGATTTTATTTCGTACGTAGCCTTTGTGATATTTTCACGGTTAAATGAATTACAAGACACTTAATTTTGACGAGTATAAACTCGGCTTTCTGATTTTAAGAATACCGAATGTTATGAAAAAGTGTAATGAGAAATATCTTGTCATTATTTTTCTTTTGAAGTTGTATTGTAATATTTAAAGTGGTTCATTTTAGTCTTTTTTATTATTCTTTCTTCTAAATAAAAATACAAAGATTTATGTTCATAAAGAAGATAGTATCGAGAAACGTGAAAGTATTTATAAATGTCTAGTCTTACATAAGTAATGGTTGAATGTTGCCTCATTATTTTAAAAACTGATAGAAATAAAAATAAATGTTTTAATTATTTACCATTATTACCATAGTAAGGACACATAGTAAATACACCCCTTGATTATATGCAATAAACTCAACAAGAAACCATATTCAATATTTTTTTAAATACAAAACAAAATGACCGAGTTACAATGGATGACTAAAAACAAAAATTTTTTATTTCACCCTGCATCTTACATAGCAATGAAGCTTTGAAAATTCTGTGTCAAGAAGAGATTTTCTGTAGAAACATCCCAGGACACAGACAGGCGAAAAGATGCATTTCACATTCACCTAAATATGCTAGGAAACATCTTAGTATTTTAATCAAAAACATTTCTATATTTATAAACTCACATAGTAAAACCCTAATAGTTTCCAAGTTAAGTACTAAAAAAATATCAAACTTCGGGAAATGTTTAAAAAGGAACTACTATGTTTTATACCACTAAATTTATTAAGAAAACAGTGACTGCAGTTTCAACTGAATTACAAAGGTAGACTAAGTATTCAATACAGAAACAAGAGAAAATTTAACAATAAATAAAAACTACCTGAGAAATTACATTATTACAAAGGGGAGGTACTAAATTTTGGGAACTAATTATTGTTTGGCGACAACAAATAATGGGGAAAACCCAAGTTCTGTTTGGTCATTAAGCAAATTTACATTTTTATTTTTACTATGTTTATTTATTTCTAAAGATTCAATAATATTTAACTTTTGGCCCTTTGTTGAAGAATGTAATATGTCAGTGTTGCTTAAATTAGGAAACCTGTGGCTGTGTTCTAAGCAATGGTTGAGAAAGCTCGAGTCTGTTTTTTGAAGTCTATATGATCAGTGGTGTTCTGAAATGCGAGTTTTAAAGCTTCTACCACTTTGTCCAATATACAAGCTATCACACTCTGAACATTTCAACTTAAAAACTCCTGATTTATCAGTTATCAGTTAAAATGTTCAGAGTGTGATAGCTTGTATATTGGACAAAGTGGTAGAAGCTTTAAAACTCGCTTTTCAGAACACCACCGATCATATAGACTACAAAAAACAGACTCGAGCTTTGCCAACCATTGCTTAGAACATAACCACAGGTTTCCTAATTTAAGCACCACTGACATATTACATTATTCAACAAAGGGTCAAAAGTTAAATATTCTTGAATCTTGAGAAATATATAAACATAGTAAAAATAAAAATGTAAATTTGCTTAATGACCAGACAGAACTTGGGTTTTCCCCGTTATTTGTTGTCGCCAAATAATAATTAGTTCCCAAAATTTAGTACTTCCCCTTTGTAATAATGTAATTTCTCAGGTAGTTTTTATTTATTGTTAAATTTTCTCATGTTTTTGTATTGAATACTTAGTCTACCTTTG
This sequence comes from Diaprepes abbreviatus, assembly GCA_034092305.1. Lineage (NCBI taxonomy): Eukaryota > Metazoa > Arthropoda > Insecta > Coleoptera > Curculionidae > Diaprepes > Diaprepes abbreviatus. The sequence goes on from JASJET010000053.1 coordinate 525,212, forward strand.
TAATTCAGTTTGAAAATTACTCTGTAAGTTGAAACTACAGTCACTGTTTTCTTAATAAATTTAGTGGTATAAAACATAGTAGTTCCTTTTTAAACATTTCCCGAAAATGATTAACTACCACATAGTAACGGCTCCAGCATCAACTTTTTAAATATCAAACTTAATTCATGAGTGGCAAATCTTTGGCATAATAAAAATTTCAGACCACCAGTGGATAACATTTGAAATAAATTTAATTTTTGAAACCTCCAGATTGATGCGTGATTCTAGAACTTCCGATAGGTTCACCAATACTTATGGGCTGGAGGAGGCATTACGTAATATCAGCGTTAAGAAATCCAATATTTATAAAGCATGCCTACTAAAGCACCTGCCCACTGAGTTTAGCTCAGAGTAATGAAAAATTCGCCGCCTGATGGTGTCTGGAACTGGATCACCTTGTAAAAACGGCAAGAAGATCTTTCAATAAAGCCAACAATACTGACTCTTTAGAGGATTGAGTGAAATACAAAACTCACTAAGACTCAAAAAAAGACTCACTAAAGACCCATATCGAAACATCGGTAAACTGGCAAATGGCAAATGTAGATGGTACAAAAACCAATAATTTTCAAGAAAGCCTAGAATTGCTAAAGACCACACACTTCCCAGATTCAGCAGCCACAAGTACAGTTGGATGGGCAGTTAAATTGTAAATGATGACGAAATTCGGTGGGTAGTTTCAAACTTCTTTTCCTTCAAATCCTCTGGACCTGACCACGTATATTCAGCCCTATTGTATTGGGGCATAGAAATATTATTACTTCATCTGGTAGAGATTTTTAAGCTCCTTTTAATTTTAAAATACATTCCCAAAATGTATACAGAAATAAGAATTGCATTTCTACCAAAACCAAGTAGAATGGAGTATTCTGTATCAAAAGCATCCCGACCAATAGGTCGTGCATCGTTGGTTTTTAAGACGTTAAAGAGACTGTGTGAGAGGAACATTAGATATGAAGTACTCGTCAATATACCGCTACATTGAAACGAACATGTATACCTCAGGTAGATCAACTGAAGCGGCCCTCCATCTAGTGGTTGGTCGCATAGAAAGATCACTGATCAACAAGAAGTCTATCCTGGGCGCGTTCAAAAGGTACTTTTGACAAAACCACTTTTCCAAGATTATTTGAGTCTCTGGACAATAAGAACCTTCACAAAACTATCAGCGGCTGGATATATAATTTGCTTTTAAAACAGACAATAAAAATTAGTGTAAACGATGTCAAAATTCGGGGATAGGTGAAAAATGGCTGCATACAGGAAGGATACGACCCCCCCCCCCTCTACTTTGAAATATAGTTCTTGATAGTTTAATCAACCACCTTAACAACGAACATTACTATACCATAGGTTACGCAGATGACTTAGTCATCCTGTAAACAGGAGATTTGGAGAGTGTAATTTGTGAAAAAGTGCACACTACGCTAGGAAAAAGTGTGGTTTATAATAATTCACTATACATAAACCGAAAAAAGACGAAGATAATCCCTTTTACTAAAAAAAAATTGTGTATACTTAAGGCTCCTACATTCCTAAAAACCAAACCAAACCTCTCAACAAAGGTAAAATACCCAGGCATAACTTTGGACAGTAGAAATACTCACTTCGAAAGTAGAATAAAAAAAGCATATATAGCTTACGAACAGTGCTGCTACAACATACGAGAAACTTGAGGATTTACCCCCCCCCCCTCCGAGTTGCCTCTGGGTATATAAACCAATGCTAAAGTATCAGCCAAAAGCGAATCAGACAACAGCAATCAAAAAATTAGACCAGATTCAAAGAACAGCATGTCCCAATATTATTGGAGCCCTGAGAATTACACCGACTAGAGCAATGGAGGCTTTGATAACTATGATGCGCCTCGACTTGTAGGAATTGAACCAAGTGTAGGGTCTGGTGAGGTACAATATCGCTTGAGGAGGGAAATACTGGGTACGATTCCACTCCTCCAGATAAAGATTAGCTCCATTTCACCAAGATTTATCTTCATGAAACCCCACACTATCCAACTCTCAGGTACAGATGTGGCAGATGAAATTACCATCTATGCAGGTGGATCAAGAAAAGGAGGGAATAGGATGGGGAATTTGTTCTAAATCTCCTATCATGCATATTAGCTGGGTATTAAGTAAATATGTCAGTGTAACTAAAATACCGCCCACTGGCATTATCATAGCAGCAAATGAAATTATCAACAGAAATATTGCTAGAAAGAAGATAAAAATATATTCAGAGAGTTGATAGGTACTACAAATCCTAGACAGCCCACAAATTTCTTCTTACATTGTGCTAGAATGCCATGAGGTTCTTTTCTTCTGAGGTCACTTTGAGCTGGACGAAAAAAACACGACTCGTCAGATCAAAACCGCATCGCTGATTCGATAACCCAACAGGCGGATAAGATGAGGAGGCTGATGCCACATCCACCAGCAGTTCTGACTAAATCGGCAATGACGAAACTAGTCAAAGATTACTGCCATCATTTTCTGTAACCAGAAACTGTGAACTCTTCAGACAATTATTAAACTACTTGGAGGTGGCAACAAATAAAAGTACCTGATGATGTTCATAGGAAAACTGCGATAGTCACAAGGATTCTCACAGGGTACTTCCAGCTAAAAAAGTACTTATACATTATGAAAGGATGCGACATTCCCTTATGTCGGCGTTGTGAGACTGAAGATGAAACTCTAAAATATATTCTATATGACTCTCCTGCTCTATCCTTGTTTCATTAAAACGAAAACCCATGCTATGCGACTATTGGACCAATTTAGCCGACATAAGGGCAATGTCGCCTGGCAACGTCGTGACTTACTTCAATTCTGTAGATTGGGCAACGGGCTTAGCCAGGCGTTATAGGAGGATTTACAATGGATCTAATGAAACCTACTTGCTGTGGGGCCTATCCCACCCATCTTGCTTTCCAGATTTAGAACTTTATAAAAATGTATGTGTTATTAACTTAAAACTGAACATGGCCTTTGGATGTGTTACCTCGCAAAAATAGGGACAAACCGGGAATAAAGAACGTAGGTTTTTTGTTGAAGCGAACCGAAAGTGTAATAAAAAAATTTCTAATGCATAATTTCTAAGTTATTTTTTGAAGCGTCGGAATTTGTCCTTGCAAAAAAGACGACTGAATATCATAACTATCAAATTTTTGCATGAATTTTTTTTTATTTTATTATGAGTTAGGTAACTGTTGTAGAATGGCTTAATTACAGGCGAACAGAAAGTAAAGGCAGGTCCGAGTTTTTAACCTTCAAAACTACGATTCTTGTATTTCATATCTTAACAAATATCAAATGATGATGTCACTTCTATTTATTTTAAAGGAAAACGGACCTTTTTATTCAGATTTTTCACAAAAGACAGCCCATTTCCAAATCAACTACTAATGGGATATGCCATAATTTCGAACATATGGGTAATGAAAAAAACAGCTACCAATGACAATAAATCCTCGGATTTTATGATTGCTCTACAAGAGGAACTACGAAATTCCGTACGAAAAATAACTCTTGTACACGATAATATTGAAAGATCCATGAAAACAATCCGCAAAGAAAATAAAGTTAATTTTTATAAAGTAACGATTCTTCATAACCGACCCTGACTACCCTGAAATTGTAAACCATATCTCGTTTTCTGATAAGGCCGCATTCTGCCTTAATGGCTTCGTCAACAGACACAACTGCCGATATTGGTCTGATCATAATTCTCATTGGATAATGGAACACCATATGCAATATCCTTAAAAATTAAATGTTTAGACGGGCATAATTAGAAATCACATTATAGGAATTTTATCCCTTCACGAAAATTTTATGCCAGCGCATTTTGGTAGATATATCAGAAACCATCTCGATGAGACATTTCCTGGAAGGTGAATAGGTTGAAAGGGGCTCCCAAATGGCTTCCTAAGTCATTTGACCTTACTTCTTCAAATTTCTATCTTTGGGCCCATTTCAAGACTGTATACCTAGACTCCATAATTTCTGTCATTGACTCATTAATTGACGGGCATCAAAGCGACGAAGCGACAGAATAAACATGTCATGCAATTATAAATGATTTAAAACTTTGTCCCTCTATTAATAGAGCAGGGACTAAACTAAAAGCTTTAAACGCATTGTTGTCATATAGATCGCGACTCATAAATAGCAGTCAGCTGATTGTATTTAAAATAGCACGATGATGCCGACCAGTGTGTACATGGTTTCTCATACGCCATTTCCTCCAGTTTAATTTCCCTCAGGAACCTTGGGATGTTAAACGACTTTAAGGTGGGTAGCTCCCCTTCTTCGATTTGGTGTGTTTCCAAGAACCGCATCCTAGGGTTTTTTAGAGCGCTGTATTCTGAAAGGATATGAGTTGTAATTGCTATAGTTCCGTTGTATAAAGATATTGTGTTGTGTAAAAAAGTTTATTATAATGTATTATAGTATATATTTGGTGTATATATTTGTGATATACTATATACATTAACGAACCTTCAATTAGTGGTGCGCCTACAAAAAAAAATAGTCAATTGACGTTCAAAGAACGAATAATGATTAAAAATTTTTACCGTGGTATTCGGAAACAAAATCCTGAAGTAACAATTTTGGATGTTGCAAAAATATATGGCACTTTAACAAAACTTTCTTCGGGCTAGGTGTACAGGGTTTTAATTGATATATATATATATATATATATATATATATATATATATATATATATATATATATATATATATATATAAAGAAAATGACCAAGAAAGCAAAACAGACAAGAGGACGGAAAAAAATAATCCTGGACGATGACATAAAATACGCCATTCGTCTCAAAGTCTATGGTTTCTTATTCAAAAATGAAATACCAACATTAAAAAAAAATAAGACAGAAATTAAAAACGACACTTTACCTAAAATATAATTCAGAGTTTGAAACGAACTTTAAAAGAAATTAATTTTAGATATCTTAAACTGAATCGAAAAAGCTTACTAATTGAGAAGAATTAAATTGAATTATGGCGTCGAAAAAGTGCGGGAAAAAGAGGAAAAATTGTATTTCACTGACGATACATAGATCAATGAAGAGCACACGGTTGGGAAAGTATAGCAAGATCTGAACATTAAAAGTTCGAAGCAGGCATTTATGGATGGATTTTCGCAAGGACTATGTAATCCTAGTAGAAAAGGTCTTCATCTTATAATAACTCATATTGGAAGTGTGTCTGGTTTCTTAGATGGCAGTCGGCATTAACGTTTTCGAATCCCGAGATACAGGGGACTACCATAAAAACATGAACGCGAATGTTTGAGCAATGGTTTTCTTCGATTTTTAACCTTGTGGAAGCTAATTCGGTAATTGTCATGAACTATGCCCTGTGTCATAGTAGATGAGGACACCAAAAAAAAATTTCGATTTCTGCGTCTAAAAAGGTGCAGATATTCCAATGGCTCCTCTCAAAAACATTGAATTTGACGAAACAATGCTTAAACTACAGTTGCAAGATTTAATGAAGGTAAATAAACAAAAATATATCAGATATGATATTGATGAAATGACTCGGGAAAAAATATAACAGTGTTGAGGCTGCCACCGTACCATTGTGACTTCACCTCTCAAATAAAGAGTGAGGTGGTACAGAAAAGCAAAATATTCAAATAAGCAGATGTCAAAATATTATTGGACCAAGCTATTATTAACGTGACGGCCAATGATTGGAAAAAGTGTATCGATTATGTTAAAAAGAAGAACAAAGAATGTGGGACTTGGATATTCATATGAAGGCAATGGTTAAATATCGGAGAGAGTTATGTACATAACAATTAAACTTAATGCACGCTACACCCTACAAATTATAAATGTGTACGCGCCAACTAGCACTATAAAAGACGAAATAGTGGAAAAAATGTACGAAGATATATCGGATGCCAAACGAAGAGAAAAAGCTCACTATGTCTTACTTCTTGGCGACTTCAATGCTAAGATAGGAAAGAAGAAAAAAGACGACTTAGAACATATAGGAAATTATGGCCTCGGTGAGACGCAAGAGGTGAGATGCTACTCAACTACTTGAAAAGTGAAAATCTCAACTGCCTTAATACTTTTTACAAGAAACCTCATCAGCGAAAATGGACTTGGAAAAGCCCGGACAATAAAACTAAAAATAAAATAGATTTACACATTTAATATCGGCATTGATCATAAACTGGTTAGAGCAAGACTCCTCATAAACCTCAAACAAGAAAGATATAAGCTGATTCGTTTACACTCAAGCAACTAAAGAACTATACACGAAAAGTTTGAAATCGACTAATACTCTGGAACAACATAACATCAATGAAATGATAGATAAAATCCAAACTACTATAAAAACATCAATGAAAAAAATATATGGAAGATTAAGGAAAACTACAGACAATAAACTTAGTGCAAATACATTACAGATGATGGAAAGACGAAGGTTAACTAAGAGAGACACAGAGGATTTTAAACAACTGAATAAAAATATCAAGAAAGAAGTAAGGAAAGACATTAGAACGTTCAAAACAAATTTAATACACGAAATAATATGAAAGTTTTGAGGTCAGGTCTCTCAAATAGACGAACCAAAATAACAAAATTAAAGAACAGAGAAGCGGTGACAGTAACACATGTAGATGACATCACAAAGCCTGTGGAAGCATTCTATGCGGACTTATACTCCTCGATCAATACGGATCCAGATCCAACAAAAACAGTTAAACAAATAAGAAATATAAGATCAGAAGATTTGCCGGAGATATCGTTAGATGAAATAAAAAGAGCACTAAAACAGATGAAGAATGGAAAATGCCCGGGCGAGGATCAAATTACAACTGAGATGTTAAAGATAGGCGGAGACAGTCTTGAAAAACGGATACAAACACTGATGAATAAATTCTTATACAAAGGTAGAGTACCAGAACAACGGTATAACGCACAAGTCGTACTTCGCTTCAAAAAAGGGGACACAACAAATATAGAAATTTACCATCCTATCAGGTTATTAAACCACCTATATAAACTATTCATCCGCATCTTGACAAATCGCCTGACTGAAAAGCTTGACTATTACCAGCCTGTGGAGCAAGCCGGCTTTCGACGTGGATTTAGTACGATAGATCATATCCAAGCCCTACGCACAGTCCTAGAAAAAAAACCGAGGAATATAACATTCCTATACACCTGGCATTTGTAGACTTTTACAAGGCCTTTGACTCTATAAAAACATGGGCGATCTTGAAATCACTTAATAATGCTAGAATTGACTCCAGGTATACCACTATCATACAGAACATATATAAAAACGCAACTATACAAGTTAAAATCGACGAAGACATAAAAACCGAAAAAATAAACGTTATGAGAGGTGTGCGTCAGGGAGACGTAATCTCTCCGAAACTATTTACGCTAGCTTTGGAGGATGTCTTTAAAAAACTAAAGTGGGATGAGAAAGGTTTGAGAGTCGACGGTTCTTATCTTAGTCATCTTCGTTTCGCCGACGATGTTGTTGTCATGTCTAGCAACCCAGAAGAGCTAAAACAAATGCTTCAAGATTTCAATGAAGAGGCGAGAAATGTGGGACTTAAGATGAACTTGGGGAAAACTAAGTTAATGAGGCCTGACGATAATCTACAAATAGAGATTCAAAATGAAATCATAGAGAATGTCCAAGAGTATATCTATTTAGGCCACGTCATGAAACTGGGCAAAGAAAATCAAACGGCGGAAATAACAAGAAGAATAGAGCTGGCATGGGCTGCCTTTGGAAAGTTGCAGTACGTATTAAGAGATAGAAACACACCAATTAACCTTAAACGGAAAGTGTATAACACGTGTGTCTTGCCTGTTGTTACTTACAGCATGGAAACGATAACACTAACCAAACAAAACGCAAATAGGCTCCTAGTCAATCAACGCTCTATGGAGAGACAAAGGAATCTCGTTACGGGATAAAATACGAAATCAAGTAATAAGATCAAGAACTAAAGTAGTTGACGTCATTGAACGCATATCACGACTAAAGTGGCAATGGGCGGGACACATAGCTAGACAATAGCCCGATAGGTGGACGAGTAAATTACTGCAATGGTGACCGCGAGAAACGAACCGAAATCGTGGCAGGCCACAACGCAGATGGGTAGATGATATAAAACAGTTTGCTGGAAAAGACTGGCTCCAGAAGGCGAGAAACAGATCCCAGTGGAGGACCATCGGAGAGGCTTATGCCAGGAGTGGACGTCAATGGACTGAGAAAGAAAGAAATGATTGAACCATCAATAATCACCCCTGACACTGATAGTTCTTCAGATTCAGATATGTCTCTTGATAGCAATTATGCCGATCAATCAATATGAGCTAAGTAACCTACATTATCTATGCCACATTCCTAAGAAACGAACAAATTAGAAGGGAAATGAACTGGACGCGCTCAGAGGAGCAGGTAAGCAACAAATTTTTCATTAATATGCATAGAATACCTGCCAGCAGCCATGGCTAATGTCAGACCAAGGAAAATCGGTAGGACCTCCAGTTCGGAGAGTTTTAAGTCGGTGAGAACTCGACACTACTTTTCACACTTTGTGAAGGTGCCTAAGCAAGGTTTCCACTGCAGGAAAAAAACGACAAAATTCATAAAAACGCGGGGAAACAAATTTAACTTCAGAAAAAATTATTTTGATATTCCCACGAAATTTCATCATTAATTATTTTCTGAAATGCACAAGGCACAGAAATTAATTCCCCTGGCGGCGCACAACTTGGGCCACCCTATATGCGAGCGATGTGCCCCTGAGAGAAATTATGGACTCTAGGTATAGTCTACAGTACAAAGCTGAACTCTTTAGAGGACCTTGAGAACAGAATTAGAAATGCAGTATATTATATCCCTCATCAACATTTGCGGAACGTGCTTTTCCCGTTTTTAGGTAGGCTTACACATCGTCACGGGGCTGAAGAAAAACAATTCGAACATTTAATTAAATAGTTCTTAATTCAAATTACTGTTTGCTTATATCTTTAATTGTCAATATTTTCGAAATATTTACATTGCGGTGCTAAAGAAAAAATATTCTAAATCTATTAGAGAACTAAAATGACTGATAATATAATCAATGTTTCGAAAGCTTTCACGGCTTTGGTCAAGTTGAAAATCATGGTTCTTGGGTTTAGACCGGGCCAAATTGGAATTATTATCCGACATTATGCCTAAGATTGCACGAGACATCTTCAGAGATCTTTACTCCACGATATTAGAACACTGAAGGACTATCGAGGAGCAAGAGCCCGGTATTTATACCCGATTGGTGCACAGCGAGCCGTGATCCAGCGTTACAATAGATTTCCACGTGTGATGTAGACTGTAACCCGCATCTCTATTCTTATTATATAGATATTTATAAATTTCGATTGATTCTCTAATTTTACGTTTAAAGAAACCAGGCACTGATGCTAGCACCTTAGTTCTTTTTTACATTAAAAGTGTGACCTGAGCAATGCTGGTGTTCATCTACTGCGGATTGTACAGTTTGTTTATTTTTTATACATCTTTCATGTTCCTTAAGCCTAGTGGATATAGACCGTCTTGTTTCACCTACATACACTTTACCACAAGAGCAAGGTATCTTGTAAATGCCTTCTGTTTGAAAGAGAATTGCGCCTTTGGAGACTTCACTGTAAGACAACACTGTCCATAGGAGGTTCGTTTATGACATTTTGTGGAGGAGTTGCCTCTAAGAGTCAGTTTTTCTGTTTCTGATATCAGTGATTGTTCGTCACATATTGAAAGAGCTCTATGCACCAAAAAGTTTATGATGGATTGTTTTTGAGAAGGATAATGGTATGACGTTGCATTGAGATATTGATTCGTATGTGTTGGTTTTCTGTACACACAATGTCCTAATTTGCCATTCTCTTTCCTTTGCACTAAACATCAAGGAAGGGAAGGGCACCATTTGATTCAGTTGTCATAGTGAATTTTATGATAGGGTGTTGTTGATTTAGATGATCCAGGAAATTATGAAGGTTATCTGCACCATGCGGGCAAACTACGAACGTATAATCTACATATCTGCAACAAAATTTAGGTTTTATAGGAGCAGAAGACAAAGCGTTTTCTTTGAAAGCTTCCACGACGATGTTAGCTACCACAGGTGATAGCAGAGATCCCATGGCCGCTCTCGAAGTCTGCTCCTTGAAAAGTAAAATAAGTGAAAATCAGACATGCTTTCATTAATTCTAGTAGAGTGGAGTCCATGTTGTTGTTTCGTAATATGTCAGATATTATGGAAATTGAATCACCTTTAGGAACACTTATGTACAGGGATTCTAAATCAAAACTGACCAATATGTCTCCGAGCTCAAATTGGATGATTTTTGGACAAAGTGTCCAGAGTTTTTAACAAAGGATTTGGTTTTTCCTGTAATGGGATGAAAAAGTTACCTTATATATATGGAACCACTGACAAGATTGCCAGTTTGTTCCGAGAATCAAACATACGGACAATTTTCAACACATGTAAGAAAGTTGGACAATGGTTGAAGTTTACCTTGCTCTTGTGGTAAAGTGTATGTAGTAGAAACAGGACGGTCTATATCCGCTGGGCTTAAGGACTATGAGAGATGTATAAAAAAAGAAAAAAATTGTACAATCTGCAGTAGTTGAACACCAACATTGATCAGGTCACACTTTTAATATAAAAGAAACTAAGGTGCTGGCATCAGTGCCTGGTTTCTTTAAACGTAAAATTAGAGAATATATGGAATTTTATAAATATCCAAATAATATTAATATAGATGCGGCTTACAGTCTACATCACACGTGAAAATCGATTGTAACGCTGGATTACGGCTCGCTGAGCACCAGTCGGGTATAAATACCGGGCTGTTGCTCCTTGATAGTCTAATAGTGTTCTAATCTCATGGAGTAAAGATCTCTGAAGATGTCTCGTGCAATCGTAGGCAAAACGTCGGACAATAATTCCAGTTTGACACGATCTAAACCCAAGAACCATGATTTTCTACATGATGTTTCATTTAAAATTTTTGTTAGTGACATTGTTATCGACAGTTTTTGGCATCACTAGCATATGAAATGCCCAATTAAAGAAAAAATATTAGTTCTAATAACCCGAATTCGTTATCATTATCCATTTGCCATTAATTTATCCGTTCCAAAAACTAGAAGTGGCATTTCTGAGAGAATGGAAAACTTGAAGCTATTCAGGATAAATGATAAAAAGATTATTTAGGTATTTAACTTAATGAATGATATTATATTATTTCTTTATAGTATTTAGTAGAAAGTTCCTTATGCCAATTCTTACATATTAAAATTTTAAATATACCGTATTTTCTTTGCCTTCTATTAGTAAAATTCTAAATTTAACAGAAACTTTTTGTAGACAAATATCACTCATAGTTTTCAAGCAGATTTTCCTTGGAGATTTACATCTCAAATATTATGGTCCCCAGTTTTCACAAAACTTTTGCAACTAATTCTCGGTGAAATGATTTAAATTTTCAACTCTTGAGGATATAAATGTGCAAATTAGATTTAGAGTTTTCTGTTTAAAAAGTACTTTCGGTTTTGAACAGTTAAGGTATGAAAACTAATATCTGGATGGTAGGCATTATAATTATTTATTTTTTGATATTTAAAATGACAGCATTTTATTTTCTTAATTCATTTATTTAAAAATTAAAAAAAAATTGAAAATTTATAAAGGGATATTAAAATTTGTTATTAAAATTTCTTAATATTAACTGGTGACGATATCAAAAATATTATGATCAGATATGCTATAAGCTCTGTCCATAGTAAAATAATGTTCAAATAAAATAATAAAAGAATATAAATCAAGAACGTATAAACTTTTTACAAATGACCTTTCGAAGAATATACAAAATATAAACACCTCCCAGCCACAGAACAATAAGAATAACCCACAGATTCGATAACAAACCAAAATAGACAAATTTTATTTATTTATTTATTTAATTAAACTCTATAGGCTATCGACTATGTCGAAAAAAAAAGAGGTAAAAGGAACTAAAATGTGAAAGTGTTTTCATTGTTTCATACGTTCAATTGATCTCCGATATGACAAAATCACAAAGTGAATAAGGTAGATTTGTCCACTTTTCAGTTTTTGAGTTTTACTAGAAAACTATGCATTTTTCATAGGTACATGTCTATAGCAAAATTCTAGGTAATGAAATTTTCTTTCGAAATAATACCTCATGAAGTCCAAGAAGTGATTTAAAAAAATAATACGCTTTAAAAGAAAAATTAAAAAAAAAGCCAAAGAATTTAATATATATTTTTTCAATATTTTCCCTATAATGTGTTCCTAGTTGAATTAGGTATATGTATTGCTTGATAAAAAAGAAAGCTGACATTATGCCCGTTAAAATGAGCTCCTGCGAAAGTATGCATGATGAAAAGTAACCGAGATATTGCGTCTCAAACTTGGCTACTTTTCTCAATATTAGCAATTTTTTCCCTTTTTTTTTCAAATATCGTTCCACACCTTTTTATAAGTTAATTAAGGTATAGACCTTGCCCCTTACAAAAGTAGCTGACATCACGACAGTTAAAATGTTGCTATCCGAAGTCTGTTTCATGAATAGTAGCTGAGAAACGGCTTCTAAAAATTTTCAACTTTTTACGATTTTTATAACTTGTTACCCTCATATTATGTAATTTTATATTTTTGCGAGAAATTTTTTCTTTATTCAATGAACAAATTATTTTAAGGTGTTTAATGATAAAAATAATTATAGTTTTCCGATTTCTGTAAAAAAATTATCTCCATTTCTTTTTAAATTCTAAACGTCGCGGCTAACGAATATTAAGGGTTGAAACTAAGAGAAGACATTTTTAAATACTCGTACTTCATCTGGAAATTTTCCGGTTTCGCAAAAAAAAAAAAGCTTCAAAAAGCGACAACAATTTATCCACCGCTAATGAAATCGCGAGGCAAAAAAAAATTGAGCAAGCCTCGATATTTTACATAACGTCACAGTGAGGTATATATGATAATACTTTTTTTGCAACTGCTGCAAAAATAAATTGTTATTCGGTGCTTTCCAAGGACTCTTGCTACATTTGTTTACTTTCAAAAGTTATAAATATACAATTTTTCACAATGTTTAAAAAAAAGTGAAAATTGTTCAGGAAATATTAGTTTTGAAGATATTGATCTGGAGACTGATGATAAAGATGATGATGAAAAAATAATGATTATGAGAATGACACGAATAATAAGGACGAAAGAAAAAAGTTAATCTTGCATTTGAAAATTTAATAAGAATGAGAATGATGAGCAATGGCGACGATAATATAAAAATTGGCAAAAAGAGGATATTGAATATTGATTGATTTATGAATTATTATATTTTATATTACACATGTATTTATTTTATTTAGGTTAGTGCAAATAATATTTCCTAAATAAGTACAGCTCATCGCAAATACCTAGGAAGTTCTAAACATGAGTAAAACATAAAGGAATAAAATTTTTAAAGCCTAAAATAAACCTTATTTTTATTGCATAGTTATATGGTCACCACTTTTTATGGGAAATTATTACCACGTCCCGAACGATAAGTCATGAATCAGATCGTACGGTTCCACGCGCATCACTTTTGACAGACTTTTTTCAAATTTGGAAAAAATACACTTCTTAATTTATTTTTGATTAATTTTTGAAATTAAAATTGAAAATAAACTTTATTGCAAAGTCAGATTTTAATATCTGGGCCTAACCCTAGGTAATAAACTTTTTTGGAATAAACATGAAAATGAAGTAATCAGTAAGGCTACAAAAGCCTTGATGGCTTGTAAAAACTTCTAGGGAAGAAGCTGAGGCACAAACTCAAAAATTCTGCAGCGGATGTATACTGCAATATGGAGACCAATCATCACATATTGGGCAGTGATCTGGAAAAAAAGAGTCACTCTAGTCGATACGAGAGCTACTCTATTCAAAGTTCAAAGACTAGCCTGTGGATGTATAACTGAAGCAACGAAAACCTGCCCAACAGCCGCCATGAAAGAAGTCTACACCTCTACATACACAGATGGAGAGTATGACGAAGAAGAATGAAGTCACAAAACGGAAACCCAATTTCTTATCCAGAAATCGACAAATCTGGGATATGTCCCTAGATGAAATGAAAGAGAAATTCAACTTTGTGAAGAATTTCAACACAAAGTTAAGTCGCAAAAGTGAAAAACTTAACAGAAATTCCATTAAATGGTATACAGATGGCTCTAAAACAATGGATGTTATTGGAATACGAGTATATGAACTCAGTACCAGACACCACGCGGAAATAAACACCAGCAAGAAATGCATCCCAATTAACAAAAAGAAAAACTATCGCGAACAAGAGATTATTATCATATGAGGTATTCAAACAGCTATCAATGAGCTGAATTTCCACTTAATCAGCTCCAAGATGGTCTGGGAATACCTAAAGAAACTACACGAATTAAGCAAGTACTATGGGTACCGGGATACACCGGGGTAGAAGGAAATGAAAAGGTAGACAAGCTCACAAAGGAAGGAGCTCAAATAAATTTTCTAAGGTACGTACATTTCTGTGGAATCAGCAGCAATGTAATAGTAGAAGACCTAAAAAGAGGGAAGAGAGCAGGAGATCCAAAACGGATCTAAAAGGAATGGGACAGGTGGAGATACTTCTTGGGATCTACAATCAAAAGAAATTCAAGGAACCTATCAACTTAAATAAAAACTAATTCAAAGTTTTGACAGAAATCACCTTAAGAAACTCAGATTGGCAAAAAGGGAATAGTGCAGAATTTGCAAGGTGGAGAACGAAACCTCTATCTACATCCTTTTAGACGGCAGTGCTTTAGAAAACCCTAAAATGCTATTCTTGGGAGCATACCTAATAGAAGAGGGAGAGCTACCTATTCTAACGTCGTTCAACATTCTAAAGAAATAAAACTGCTCTCCCCGACAAGGTGACTTGACAGCACCAACTCACATACATACATGTTTTTTTTTTAATTTGAAAAAAATGGAGTTTTTCTTTGTTAATTTTTAAAATAAAAATTGAAAAAGAAACTTTATTGGAAACACAGTTTCATAAAAAATATATGTGAATTATTCGAAAATCGAACAAAAACTCGATAATTTGTAGTGTTTATGCTAAAAAATTCACAAAAATGTTCCAAAAGTATTCAGATTTTGTATTTATTCATTTTTTTGCTATCCTATTTACTCTCTTTGAAGCAAATCTGAGACGTCACATGTTAATTGCAAACGATTGTGCTTGGAACGCCCGGTATACGTTATTCATTTAACCAGAACAGAACGGCTTGATAAAGTAGTTCAAGCTTTCCAAAATTATTAGACCAATAAAAACTGAACACCTTAACTCAATACTTTTCATCTTCGTTAAGATGCCCATCATGCAAGAAGAACAACGAATTATTTAACGAAAATATAATAAATAGGTTATACTCTATATTTTTCAGATTTTGCACCATGTGATTTTATATTTTTCCACTATATCAAAATGCAACTCATGGATCTACACTTTATAACTAACATCGAACTAATCAGTGCATTTAAAAATATATGTAAAAGCACTTCACAGAATTTCTAGTAAGATATTTCAAATACCTAGTTTTGAGATAAGTGATACTACAGAACTTATGCGCTGGTTTACGTAATCTTAAAAACAAATAGAATAAAAATAAATTCAGTGTGCACCAGTTCATCCAATCGTAAAGGCCAATATGATATTATCAGATGTTTTCACTAAAAGCTCCATTAAACAGTTTTCCGGACCTTCTTGTAACGCTCGACAGATAAAATATATGTCTCATTTTTATCTTTATGTACGAAAACATATCAATATGATTATTATTTATTATAAACGATCCCTTTAATTAATTATCATTATAAAGTATCTATAATATCAATTACAAATCAATTTCATCCTTTATTTAAAAGTGTTTGTTTACTCCATATATTTATTAACAACCAGAATTTAATTTTGCAGTAAATAATCCTTAAGGGCTGTTAATTTAAGGTATTCAAATTGTACCGAAGTGATATAATAGCCAAACAATGCGATGAATAGTGCCAGGAACTAGATTGTTAATATTCGCCAACCGTTTTGCAACGTGACCGCAAATAGAGGTGCTGGTTCACCTGTCGTAAATTATCTCCTATTCAGCAGGTGCACAGCGTAACTAGCTAGAATGATTAAGACCCTAGAGTTAAAATTTAAAACAATTGCTGTCTGACGTATATTTATAGGTTAATATAGGATGTCCAGAAATTTCTTTTCCATTTAGGGCGTGATTTTACTTGAAGAAATATCCAATAATTTATTTAGACAGACGTCTTGGGATACATCTCAAAGAGATTAGAGTCTTTAAAAGATGGTGTTTAGAACTTCGGTCTAATAAGTCTCATATTTTTCTGAAACTGCTGAGATTCATTTATGCATAAAACAAGGTGACCTTCTTCCAAAATTATTTACCGATCTACTAGAATATATTTTTAAAAAATGCAGTGGACGGGGGAAGAAATAAATATAAATGGTGAAAAAGGCTGTTTATAATGTAATAATGACATAAGTAAAGCCGAACTTGGCAACTGAGAGTTATAAATTTTATAGCAATTGGATCGTGTCTTTTGAGAAATTCCATCTAGTCGCATTATCAATTAGACCTTAATAATTAGCATAACTATTCAATATACGATTCTCATTTATTAAGAAAATAAATTAGGTTCACAATATATTTGGATATGATAGGTACCGCTCTGACAATATAATGACTATGGCTCGATAAATTAATTATTTGTGATAATTAATACCTAGTCCAAACTATTCCTACAAATAAATAATATCAAATGCAGCATAAAGTGGCCTATGAGTATTAAGATTTTTTTTTTAATTTTAAATGTTTATATAAATCCTAGAAAATGAAATATATGTAGAATTTTTTTTGAACATAAATTTTCTGGGACAAGATTTCAACTCATGATTAAATGATTTGTAAAACGATATTGATAACATTTTAAGAGAAAAATAATTGTAGACTAACACAGCTTTAATTTTTAGTTTGAAAATTTTTTAGAGTTAAAAAATTAAGTTGAATTCACATTTTTTCTCTTTTCTTTCAAAATATTTCTGTCAAACTAATTTGTAAAACGATATTGATAACATTTTAAGAGAAAAATAATTGTAGACTAACACAGCTTTAATTTTTAGTTTGAAAATTTTTTAGAGTTAAAAAATTAAGTTGGATTCACATTTTTTCTCTTTTCTTTCAAAATATTTCTTTCAAACTAATAAACAGGAACTCGTACTAGTTTTGGGATATACCTAATTATTGGAATTTTTAAAAAATAAAACATATTGTGTCATTTACTTTTAGAAATTTTACTTCATATGATATTACAGTTAAAAAATATATCCCTAATATATATTCTCTGCACATTGGATATATAACTTTAATTTTTTTGTTAATTTTTAATTCATAAATCAACAAAATTTGTTTATCATCTTAGATTTTACTACCCTTGCTATCCCTGTTTACCGATTTTGGTTGAATTTAAACTTTATAAAAAATTTAATTCTACATTTTGTAGTATGTTGGGCTATAAAGCAGAAAATCCTGTAGAACCAATAGGAATACTCAGTATACGCTGCATATGCAAAAATCAAATATCAAGTTAATAAATTTCTTTTTCTGGAAGAGATAAGTAAATGTCTTTTCTGTCAATAACAGCCATAATACAAACAACAGTTAAAAAAAAATCAATACTTAGAAACGGTAATATTTCTAGTTACAGATTGAATTTAGAATCATAATTTATACAAAGTGTAGCAAATTTGTTTGTTACTACACAGATCTCGTAAGCAATTTTATAAAAAGCGAAACATTTTTTCAACGAAAGAAAACACATAAGATTAAACATCTGGTGAAATAGATAGAGCAAGATATGCATTTAATCAAAAAAGATGTAATCGATATCTGATAACAATTCTTATCGGTAATACATACTACACATTTGTGTAATATGTCTAAAAATTGGGCTTAACATAGAAAATTGAACAGCGAGAAATATTATTCCAACTTATATATTACATATTTAGTGGTATTGTTAAACAGATTAAATTTGAAATGTGGCTTGAGTTAATTGTGACTTCTATTTTCCATGCAGTCATTAATGTTCTTGCGAAGATCAATTAAGTAAGTGATCAGATTCCTTAAATGTATCTCATGCAATTTGAATTTCATCACGAAGTATTCCCAGCGTCTGTGGATGCAGTGGTGATCAGGACAATCTTTAGCCCATCATATATTTTAATGTTATACATGTTTTATTTTGGAAAGATCTAGCAATCTTTGATGCCATGGCGGTAAATTAACTTTACTTTATTTAAAATTATTTAAACTAACTCGCGTGACTAACGGGCGTGTATTATTATACTGAAAATGTGACTTAAAGGTGTTCTTTGGTGAGATAACATATGAAAATTTTCAACTTCTACCTCTGTTAATTAATAAAGATGAAAGAAGAAGTACGAAATGTCTTTTTTCCTGATATTTCCTTACATTGTCACTACCGGCCATGATATCTGATACTAAAGACGTTGCCGTTTTGTATGCTTTAGACATCATTGGACTTGTAATTCGATCGCTTACGGCCGGGAATTGAAAACAATGCAGTTCTTGCGAGCTTTTCTTATACCATATTAAAAAATTCTTAACAAAATGTGAATGAACTAGGAAAGTGACTCCTTTAAAACTATGTC
Source organism: Diaprepes abbreviatus (assembly GCA_034092305.1). NCBI lineage: Eukaryota > Metazoa > Arthropoda > Insecta > Coleoptera > Curculionidae > Diaprepes > Diaprepes abbreviatus. The sequence goes on from JASJET010000053.1 coordinate 544,085, forward strand.
AACTGAAAAAAAAAACGAGCTTAAATGACGGTGATAAGTTCAAATATATTTCATGTGGAAAAACGCCATTCAGAAAAACAATGATGGTAACATCACATAATGTAAACGAAGTTTGTTGTTAGATACTAAGTAGCCGTATACAATATGTTAAGTCATATTTAAAAATGCACTAATTAAGATTAACAATTATTTTACGTTCTTATGGCCAAGTTTTATTAAAGCACCACCACTATTTCTATCCATCAACCCTGAATGGTTTTAATATTCATGGGATACTTCACCCGAGCAATATTTATGTCAATTGTTCTTTTCCTTTTTTATATAGAATCACTTCATAAAGTACGGCAAGGGAATTTCTGATCATCCAAATATTTATAAGATTGTTATTCCATTTTTAAATATTAGTTTTTGGCGAGAACTGAACTCTCCTAATGGGGAGCGAGAAAAGGTTAGAGCGAGAGGGGTAACAAAGATGATTCTTTATAAAATTATTATGATTCACTATACGTGCCTTTAGATCGGCTTTAGTTTAAAACGTTCGATTATAAATTTGTATTAATACACAATTTACACGTCATATTTTGAATCTGCATATAAATCTCGATTTGGATAATATTTAGCCGATAAAATAACTATAAACTTAAAATATTGTTTAGTTTATGTAAAAAATAGTAAAGATACAAACGAACAATACAAATCATATAAATAAATAACGTTAAATTTAACATCTGTCGTGGGCCGAAATTGTAAATTTGACAGCACTTACTTAAAATGTTTTCAATGTTTATGTACAAATACAGCCCCCCCCCCTTTCCTGATACTTTGAAAACTTTAAAAATTGAGCTCTGGTTTTTTTATTTGCCAAATAGGTTATGTTTTGCTTATAATGTTGTTATCATTTGTATCATACATGTCACAATATTTTTAATATAAAATTAACTCCAAAAATATAATAAAAGTGCTTCTAAATATCCAAATATTTCAAATTCCAAATGACAATATAAAGAATGAAATAGATACCTTGTGATTTTATAATACAAAGATACAGCAGTACTGAACAGAATAAATACAGGTAGAGATCATCGAATGCTAGGACTTGAATAAGAATTAACGTAAATAAGGAAAGAAAAAAACTCATACAAGAATAAATACTAAGAAATGTAGAACAAATTGAAGAAAGAAAAACAAAATATGAACGAATTCTTGCAGCAAATAGATTAAGATTTTAACTTAAACACTCAATTAACGAATATAATAAAGACGTCAAAAAATAACTAAAGATAAATCAGACTTTATAGAATCAAGAAAACAACCTTTACAAAATGTAATACATAATAGAAGAGAAATTACAGAAAAAATAAAACAACTGAGACAAAAGAACAGAGAAGATATAAGAAATTAAAAAAACTTTCAAATAAAGAAAACTTTGGAGAAAAATAAAAGCTTGGAAGATCTAAAGAAGAAAATGAGTGAAGAATTATACCAAATAACAAAGCAGTTGAACGATGAGAATAAAAAAGTCACACAAAAAGATAAACTAACAAAAATGACAGAGAAATATTGCCAAGAATTTTATAGCTGTAAAACAACATCTAAATATTTTCAAGGAATATTAGGAAAGGATGAAACAAACAAGGTGTCGGATCTTAGGAAATACCGGTAATAACAAGTGAAAAAATAAAATAGTGTATAAATAACATAAAAAGTAGAAAAGCTCCAGGAGAAGATCAAATAACTATAGAAATTATAAAATACAGAGGAAAATTAAGGATAAATTTACAAGTAATTATTTTTAATAAATGTATGATAAGCAAAATACCATCATTGGGTAAGGGCCATAGTAATTCTCATATATAAAAAAAGAAAAAGGTACAAATTCAAAAAATACAAACTTATCAGCTTATTACCCGTTTTCTACAAACTCTTTACAAGGATTATAACACAACGTCTAATAAACAAGCTTAGTAGTTATCAATCTAGAGAATAAGCGGGTTTCCGAGAAGGATATAGCACTCTAGACAATCTACGAACAATGCGAATCCTAATCAAAGAGGCGAACGTGACCCTGGTGATTTATAAGCTATTTATAACTCATATGTTATATTTCATAACACTACATAGAACAAAAGGTCACGTCTATCTATATATCCAGGCTAATTTCTAAAACTAATAAGTGAATTTTGATCCGATTTTCACCAATGGTAAGGTCATTTTTGATATACGGTTTTAGTATATATAACATTGATATATGTGTATAATGGAAAATAGCCAAGCAATGACGGTGATGTCAAATTAAATCGAAGACAAAACAGAGGTCTGAACACTACTGTCGATTACACTGATTAAACTGTTCGAGATATATCAAAACAATATAGTCTCACAATCATTGTATTTATTGTTCCTTATTTCTACTTTAAAGGGAGTCTTTATTATCTAAAACTTACTGATTGAAACAAGTTTTTCTCTTTTGAATTGAAAGCAGTATTGAGAGTTGTATTCATTTAATTACTTCTCAATTGCAGGTAACTAATTATGTGGTTACTGTTGTAACAATTATTGTACAGGTTTAGTAGTTGAATGTAGTAATTATGAGCAAAATTTATGATAAACTAAATTCACCACAATATATAGTTAATAAATGTCTACATTTTTAAATTATTAGAACAATACAAGGTACGTAGAAAGTAAGATAGCGTGAAGTTACTTTTTTTAACTTTTTGATTGTTTATGAAATCTTAAAGTTTTTTTTATAAAAAGTTTGATTCATCTAAACATCATAATTTTTGATATAACAAAGTTTAAAAAAAAAAGGTGAGACTGAAATTAAAAAATTTAATAATGTATAAAAGTAAAGTGCCGCATTCTTTAACTTGAAAAAAATATTTATAGGAAAAGTTGCTTAGCATTAAAAACTGTAGTAAAAAAAAATTCAATAGTTAAAATAATATAGATAATAATAAAAATTCGTCAATTTCTTACAGTTTTTAATTAATAACAACAAATACAAAAAAAATTGTGTGGATGTTTAAAGCATCCTGATTGCGAATTCAACAACAAAATCTTCCACCACGTATGGATTTTCAGTTATTTTTATTTAATACAAACATTTCTATAAAATACTTATACGTAAGATCAAAACAATAGAAAAAACAAGATATTTTAAGGATAACAGGCTTTATTTACAAAAATACACATGAAAATACATTTATGGTAAGTCTTTTGTACATAATTTTGCAAATGGTTACTTTCGTTTATATTTCTGATGGCTTTCCCTCATAAGAAACCAACAATAATCCCCCATCATAGCTGGATCGCATCTGCCTTAGTAGCGTTGCTCTATTGTTAATATGTCTTGGTGGAAACTTTCTCCTTGCTCGTCACCAACCGCACCCAAACTTTCTGGCAAAAAATTTAGATGGGAGTGCAAGAAGGGTATTTCAAGACACATGCGACAGCCCATTTTACAGTAGCTGTCAAGTAGTTCTTCTACAAGTTTTCCGTAGCTACGCAGCTAATTCAAAATCACTTAATTTTTGATCAAACTGTTGATCCCTAAGTATTTTTCTAATTTGTGGTGCAACAAATATTCCTTCCTTAAGCTTAGCATCATTAAGTTTAGCAAAAATTTGTTTAAGGTATTTAAACGCATCTCCCTCTTTATCTAATGCTGTAACGAAATTTTTGATCAATCCCAGTTTAATGGGTAATGGAGGTAAGAGTACTTTTTTGGGATCAACAAGAGATATATTATTTACGTTAGCTTGACCTGAAATATATTGATCTCTCGGAAGCCATTCTTTTACTTGGTAAGGACTCTGTGTTGCTCTACTGTTCCAAAGACAAAGAAAATAGCAATACTTCGTAAATCCACCCTGAAGCCCCAGTAATAGTTCTATGATTTTTAGGTCACCACATATTTGCCACTTATACGTATTATAACTTATTGCATTTAGAATAAGTGACATACTTTCGGATATTTTCTTCATGTCAACTGCATATGCAAGAGGAATACAGGGTATTTTGTTGCCATTATGGAACAAAACTGCTTTTAAACTTATTTTAGAAGAATCTATAAATAACCGCCATTTGTCCGGGTTATGTGCCAATCCTAATTTTTCCATAACACTATTTGGATTAATACAAACACATTTTATCCTGCAGAGTGAAAAACAAGGATAGCTCCTGGTTACGGTTCCTAGATATTGTAATTTTAGTTCTAGTGGCTAGTAAATTCCATGGTTGTAATCGAGACCTTAATATTTCAGCCTGCTCTTTAGACAACTGGAGGTCTCGAACTAGATTATTTAATTCAGGTTGTTCGATTAAATGGGGTGCCTTTCCTTCACTTTCGGAAAAATACGAATCGTTCTTTTCTGATACATGATCAAGTTCTGCCTTATCATCATATATTTCTAAATCTTCTTCCCATTTTGCCGGGGGCACTGGAATAATCTTGATCGCCAACAATACATCCAAAATACTTATAATAAGCTACTTTTAGTCACTTTGTTAATTGTTCTTCTTTGCGATTTAGGGATAAACTCAATTTTAACATTGTAGCAAAAACTATCCGCGGGGTTAACACAGCTACGTTTCTGTACTTTAGACATTTTTGATCTATCGCACACATCGGTTCAGAGATGTGATAATATATTTACAGGCATCAACTAACTTTAATCAACACAAGGATATAACTAATACTATTGGCTTATTCGCGTACTTCACTTCTTTATGTAATACTGACCACTACTTATCCTAAACCAATACTGATGATACAACTGTTGACCAGCTGCTGTTATAGCCGTTCCGTACTTCTGGAATTTTCTAGAAATATTGGAAGTTCGAAAAGCGACGGCGTACTTCTTGTATACAGGGGCCATCTATAAGTAAATTCGGCACCGGGCAGAGTGAAATTTGGAATTTTATGGGTTTAAATAAACACTTCCGTTATTTTAAGCCCTAGGAGGTGTTGCCAGATTGCGCACAATTTCTCTAACTTGTGGAAAACGTAAATTTGGCAACGTCGTTCTCCGTTATATTACAAATTTCTTGTTAAAATAATGTGATTTAAATACTAATTCATTTTTGCTGAAGAAATCATAACTCAAAAATCTTATGTGTTAGGAAGTTTTTACAATCATTTTCACATTTAGAGACCAATTAACCAAAAACTGCCTTTTGCATTACAGTCGCAAATTGGCTGTAAAGCAGTTTCCAGCATAATGAATTTTATCTGTCACATTTGTCAAATTGTCACTTTGAGTTAATTTTAGTGGAAAACTAAACTTACTGAAGCACAGAGGATATAAATGCTTATGATGATAGAATATGGCGATACAGCAAGAATCTAAGAAAAAGTGTATCAGTTATTTCAAGAAAAGTATTCTAATCTTCTGCTAATTTCACAATCGACAGTGCGTAAGATTCAGTAAAATTTCATCAACATAGTCATGTTCACATACCCCAAGAAACAGTCGACCGACAACATGATTACCGTGTCGGCAAGAAAGTATTTTCCGTTGTCATACATCGAGAACATTATAATTATTTTGAAAAACTTCTATCAGTGTTATGGTTTCTTTCTTTGTACATTTAATATCAGTCACATTAACTTACTTTAAAAGCAACGTGTGTAATTTGTAGCAGTTAGTTTAGGATCAATTTTAACATGGAGTGCAATAACTCAAAAATCTTACGAGTTTGGAAGTTTTTACCATCTTTTTCGCATTTAGAGACCAAAAATTAACCAAAGACATTACAGTCGCAAATTGGCTGTAAAGTAGTGTAATTATAAAAACCACTTGGGTTGATCCGGATATTTTAAATAGTTTTTAGGATATTAACATTTGGAAATTATATTATGATTATACTCTATAGCATCTAAATGGTGCAAAATGAAGTAAAATATTTTTTAATTTTTGAATCCCTACGGAAAAATATCAACTTCCTCCTTAGCCATAAGTTGAGAAAATTTATTACATCCCAGTTAAATTAGTTGTAAACGTTTCTGGGTGGCGAATGAAAAAATGAGAGCGAAAAAAAGCAACTGTCAAAAAGAAATGTTGATAGAAGAAAAAGAACCTTGTATTTTATGTTTTCTTTCATATGTAACAAGAGCTTACGCATTATTATTTACATAAAAATAGGGAGTTTGTGTTTGAAGTTCAGCTTTTCTGCCTGGAAGCTTCTTAAATTAGTAAAGTGATAAAACTGTTTTGTGGCACTTGTTTGGACCAACGCTTCTTTCGATACTTGTTAAGTGTGAATTGATTTTATTTTTAACTTTCTTCAAAGAAAAAATGCGGTATTCAATTCCATAAGTAAAGGTATCTCTTTAAAGATTGTTCTGGCATAATACCTTAGGTGTGAGATATTCTCGTGTGATTTTGTGGAAAGATTCCCAAAAAGGTTCCGTAAAAATATATGGAGGTTAAAGAATTAAATACTAAAAGAAATTTGCTGGTGAGCTAACTTAAGGGTATTGAGATATTCTAATTCATTTTCAGCATATTCTAGGGGTACTCGCAAGGAGTTCCAGTAAAAATATTTCCCCCAGTAAATTTATTGCAAAAAAGTTAAAAGCTAGAAGAAATATTTTATTTGTAAAGAAATAATAATAATAATGACATTTTATTTTGATGTAACGATTCATTTATAAAATATATAACCAAACATTTCGGAGAACAACCCAAAACACAGTAACTAAAATTTTACTTCTATTAGCTATTTAAAGGAATCTCTTTATATAGAGTGTTTGAGAAAATGTGAGAAATCTCCCGGATATGAAAAAAACACGTGAGAAGAATACTAGCTTCATATAAAATTTTTTCGTTAATGCCTTCTCTTCGGAAATATAGGCTTCAAAAGAGTTGCATGGAATCAATTTTTTTACATATAATTATTGATCCACCAGGTATATTTCAATTTTTTTTAATATGGTGTATACCAAGTAAGACCCTTCAAATTACTATCCAAGAAAGTATTGTAATTTACTCATAACTGCAGGGACGGGCTAGCTGTGACTGTTGAAATTGTTCATAAATCGACTTCGTAAGCAAATTGCTACTTGCAAATATTGGCTCATATTATCCTACTTTTTAATCATCGTACGAACCTTGTTTTGGTAAATAAAATATATAAAATATTACATAAATGATAATTATATAATAAAGTCTTCTTGATCTAGTTTCGAGAAATGATTGTATTTTTCTTCACTAAAAAGCATAAATCCCAACTTTAAAATCTCGCAACTTTGTTGAAAATAATACTTTTATGGTTCCTGTTATGATATATTTCACGAAGAAAGCATTTTTTTGTGAATAGATCTTATAACAATTTGAAATGGAATCGGTCATTGAATAAAGAAAAAAATTTATTGTGTCTCCCCGTGCATTTTAATAACCACGAAAACAATTCTAATCGAAAAAACATATAACAAGGAATCCACGAAAAAAATTCATCAAAAAATTAAATGTAGTTTTAGAGAAAATCGAGTGTGTTTTTTCTTCAAAAAACGGCCACCAATTTTGTTAATTTTTCGGTTTTAAAATTTTTTTCTGAATGACTCATGTGATCTTAATTAAAAGAGAAAACTGAATTACCTCGATTCATCATAAAACTATGCAATTTTGAATAAAAAATGACTTTAAATTTTCTTCAGTACAAAAGGCTCAACTTTAAAATCTCGATAACTTCCTTGAAAATGTTTTTTTCGTTAAACCGGCAAAATGCGTGTACACTTTTCTGGATTCTATAATAATATGTTTTACGGAGAAAGCATTTTATTTTTCCGACTATTTCCACTACATGATTTTGAATGGAATCGGTCTTAAAAATGTATTTAAAATTTTATTATTTGCTTAAATTAAATTCAAAATTTTAAGCAGGTTTTTGGGTTTGATTACCATTTTATGATATCAGATCACCATCATAGTGGCGGTTTAACAAATGTCATGTGTTTTGCGACTGTTTAATACGAAGGTTTCCCTCGGATGAGGAGAAATACAATGCTGGCGCGGTGAAAGCGGGCGGCAGCATACGCCACGCCCTAGCACAACAAGAGGATTCCAAGTTATTTGCTTTCATTCAGGCCGTCGAGGCATAAGTACCGTGTTTCGCGCCAAATTTTTTTGTTATAATGGTAGTTTATTCCACGGAATAAAAAGAGCACATTATTAAGTGGTACACTATTCTAATAAATAATCGGCGGTATTTACGTGCAAAAATGATCCTGTTCCTTGAAAATTTAGAATTTCGGAAATTATTAAAAAATTTGAGACAACCGGTTGTCTAAAAATTTGTAAAAAATGCACTGATAATAATGAGGAGCAACCGGTTCCTCAAATTACTGAAGAACTAGCAAATCGGGGAGACTGACGTTTGTAGTTTAGCGGAAATTAATTTTCCTTGCAATAGTACCGTAATTGCCTAAGAACTTGATATGAACGCTCGAACAGTTCGGAATATTTTAAAGCTAATAGGGATATAACCCCTGAAGTTTTGACAAATACGCGAACCGTATTTTACAGTAGACTGGGTTATTGTCTCGCTCAAAGTGGAGGCCTGTTTGAACACCTCTTGTAGACTTTTAGAATAAGTTTATTTTTGAGAATAATTTTTAATTTTAAAGTGGTCCATTAGCTTATTTACTTAGAAATTACCGTTGCGTTTCTCTAGTATTTTTATTAGAATAAATGTTTATTTTGTAACAGAAATATCAATTTTCTTTACGCTCGACGCCCAACAAAAACTAATTTTTTGGTATTTCGACTATTTGATGAATTTAGAACAATCAATGTATCAAATAGTCATTAAATATTCCAAATTCCGTCGATTACGTTATAAGTTTAGACGAAAAGTAAATACACCCTCTCATTCGTTTCAAGGTACTGCTCATGTTCGTGTGGCACTGAAGTTAGCGGGGGTAATATTGAGGTAGGCGTTCCCTACGATCTTCTGTCCGAACTAATTTGAAACAAGTTAGACGGGCTTGGTGGGTTAGAATTTGAGAAACGGCCAAAATAATTTCTAGTTAAGGAATTTAAAATAGAAGTTTGGATGTAGTAACGTTTCTATTAAACCTCGGTAATATGAACGGCCATCCTTTTCTTTCTAAAGTTTCGTCTAAGGTCAAAGGCAATAGTGTTGTGGTTGCGTCGCGCCCAGTTATATTTGTGCGCCGCTCTATTTGACATTGGATTGTCTAGAAACAAATAACAACGATTACAAAATTGGGCTAAACAGAAAGGCATATATTTTCGCCGTACTCTGGTATATAAAATACAAAAAGAACATGTTATCCACATAACGAGTATCTAACTTTTAGTCAATCAAAAGCCGAGGTTAAATTCCAAGTGGATCGAATTATATCACTGAAAATTAGACGCCCTTGAACAAATCGATAAATTAAATTTGTAGATATGAGTTTCATTTGTAAATGGGGCTTCGATGGAACGTCAGGTCAGAGCCAGTACAAAATGAAATTCACTGATCCGAATATTTCTGATACAAACTTATTCCTAACATCTCTTATTCCACTTCAATTAGCAGGTATTAACAAGCAAACTAAACAAGAACAAATGTGTTGTACAATTCCAAATCCTCGTCTACTATGAATTGCGGGCCTCGGAAATTTGAATTTATTAAGAAAACCGAACTAAAGTCTTTAACGAAAATAGAAAATTATGAACTCGAACCAGACAACTTGCACAATATAATAGAGTTTTCTTTGCCACCCGAGCTTCAGTTCACTACAACTTATCTATGACGATGATAGATGGCTAGGTGAATGCGTTGGCTAGAGCGAGATCGGTCCAACGTTGTTATCTCTGCCAAACAACATCTCAGTTCAACAACATTGATACTGTGTCCCAGTAAATACAGAGTATTTCAAGCTATAGCCATTATAACAAGAGTAAAGCGAAAAATGATCCTCCGGTTTCCCGTCATTTTGCAAACTATTGGAAGTGGACATTAACCTGCAATAGAGAAGTTTTGGGAATACAAACTTGAAATAGCAAGATTATTCTTCAAAGGATATTCTTGGTACAACATTTCAACAGGAATCCACAAATGACTTACTTCATTGGCCAAACATCATAGCATTTTCAATATTACCGATAGGTAAACTATCGGAAGATGTACAAAAATCAACGGACAAGTTGATAAGAAACTATCGCCTAGACTTCGCCCGAAAATCTTCTCGAGAAAAAATATGGAGGATGTGTTCCAAAACTTTTGGCATCGATGGATCCTTACACTGTTTTTAACATAGTAAGGATTCGGATAACAATTCCTATGTATTGGAGAATGAGAAAAGAGCTGTTAACAAAGAAGGCAATTCTTTTTATTATTTTTATTACAGTCGTATTATTTATTCATTTATGTGAATCAATAAATAATTCATTACTTACAAATTATTTGCATTGGTATTTATTAAGAAGTCTTAAGCATAGAGGAAAAAGTACTTTCGTCTTTTTAACTATTATCGATATCCATGTATTTATTATTATAGTATTATATTTAAAATGTACCTTGAGGACAAGCGCAATATTTTATTCATGCAAATACAATTATAATTTTTATTTTATTTTTAAAGTGTTGAACCACATTAGACGTTTTTCGAATTTATTTTCATGATTTTAAAGTTTCAGTCTGCTATTGCTGGATCCGATTTTTATTTTTAATATCAAATCCGTGCTTTCGACCCACTGTGTTTTGATGACCCGAAACCAGCGAAACGTCCTTGTCCGACACCATTTTTGCCGGAAACCAGGAAGCAAGCTACGATACAACAGTATGCTTTATTTCACTTCTTCAACATGGCTAACTGGTGGTCCGTCGCTTTTTGTTACGTTCCCTTTTTTTAAAAAGGTTCTGTTCTCGACTTTCCACACCTGTATATATATATATATATATATATATATATATATATATATATATATATATATATATATAAAGTAAAAAGCGATATTAAGAACTATATTTTTTAAACTAAAACATAGCTACATACTTGCAATTATGAGTTGAAGAAAGTGAATGAACCAGTATTTAGCCCCTATTTAAAATAACTTGTAAATAACATATTGTTTAATATTATGCTGTTGTTCATTATTATTTATTAAAATTGTTCAAAACAAATATACCTGTAATAAAATTATGAAAATACCACAAAATATCAATGAAATGGCAATACCACTAAGCCAAAACGATTTTAACCACCGTTAATGCTAATAATACGAGATGTTTAAATCCCTATGAAACTATTTCGTTGTCAACATTGTGGTTCGGTTTGTAATGCTGAAAATGATTTGTGGATCAAACTATTTTCCGTTGGGAATTTATATTGGAAACAACAATGCTCTATGGGGACTGATATTACTGAATTTTTGCAATTGTAAAAATGTTATTGGATCAAACTTTACGCTATGCATAAATAGTTAAAGAGATGACAATTTTAAAGGGCTAAAAAATAGAAAAGCGTTATTTCAATTTGATTTAATAAAGTCTTATATTTATATTTGTGGATTTTACTGAAACTACACTGTTTTTTTTTTAAATTAAAACCATAAAAATAGTGCCATAGTATTTTATTACATCCGTTCAATTTCGATGTACTGATTGCTTGAATGCTTTGATCATACACATGCTCAGAGTTCAGTAGCACTTATACCTTTTCTCTTTTTTTCTTTTCAACCTTCATCTATCCACTGCTGGATAGTAATTATTTTTAAATTTAGACAACTTAAAAATATGCCACTCAAATATTAGTAGGCAGGAAAACAGAGATCTATCTGATTAAAAAAAAAGATAACAGTAAACTCAGAATCGATAAGAAAACAACTAAGCATAGTGTAGTGAAATACCAGTAGATGAAAATAATTAAAACTGTATTTTATGAAATGCTTTTATTTAAAGAATCTATGGAAAATACTTAATGAAAATGATATTGTGTTGTCTATAATGAGAGTATTAGCAAAAATAAGGTGAAATCAACTGAATTAGTCATAGTGAACTTAAATGGAAATTTGAGGCGAGACAATTGCAATATCTTAAGGGTTTTTTGGACTATCTTTGAGATAGACTTTTGTTCTTTGAATAATTTCCTCGTTTCGCACTTTATCCTTCAGACTAAAATCTAGCATCCTTCGTTCCATTGCCATTTGGAGAGTTTTTAGTTTGTTGGCACTTTTCTACGTTAGAGTTACCTTTTTCATTCCATATATCATTGTGGGCATGACCAACACCTCCTAAAACATATGATTGTCCGTCAATGAGAAAATCGCCAAATACAGAGATTTGGAAGTGCAAATTCACAGACAGTGGGCAATGAACAGCGTCCATATGATTCCCATAATACTCAACAACTGGAGTGATACCAAAGAACCTCTTGCAGAACATCAAGGGACTGGGACTTAGTGGGCATCTGTATAAACCGATGCGAAAGGCAGTTCTCCTTGCAACCGCGCGAGCTCTCCGAAAGTTTGTAAGAAGTACAGAAGACCACGCCACCATGTTATATATATATATATATATATATATATATATATATATATATATATATATATATATATATATATATATATATAACATGGAAAGGGTCCCCACAGAGCTTCATACTTTTGGTGTCTCTGTATACCTGGTATGAGTGAATAATCCCTGGAGGGAGTGCGAAGCGTTTTGCTTGTAAATCTGATAAGAAATAATCAGGGAATTCCATAAATGAAAATTTCCAGGTCTCGGCCAGGTCCAGAACTGCTGGTTCAAGAAGTTCTGGTGTACACATCATCAACTAGTTAATCTTATTAATGATATTTTTCTAAACCTAGAAAAAAAGCCATTGTTTTTTACAGAAGGTATTACGTATCTCTTACCAAAGACTAACATAACACACATGATCCAGCTAAGTATAGGCCAATCACCTGCCTTCCCACACTATATAAGATAATCACCTCATTCTTGACCCAACGCATTTATGCACATTGTGAAAGAAATAACATCATCGCAACTCAACAGGAAGGATGCACCAGGAGAGCAATGGGATGCAAGGAACAATTGATTGTTGACTCTGTCATATGTAACCAAGCCTGTACCAACCGAAGAAACCTCTTCTGCTGCCTATGTCGATTATAAGAAGGCCTTCATGAATGACTCAAAACTATATTGAGAATGTATAGGGAAGATCATTCTGTTTCCTTTTTTAGAACGCATCATATCAACCTGGGAAACTAGGATCCAATTGCAAGTGCCATCCAGCGATACCATCGAAACTAATAGAATCCCAAGTTCAATGAGACACATTAAAATTATGTCAGATATAAATGATCTTTTATTGAAAGGATCTATGAAAATATCCTCTAAATCATGAATTAATTTTTTAAAAATGATCTATGCACACTGTTAAAAATAACCTTAAATTTAATGTAAATTCATCAATTCAATTTAATTATTTCGTACCTTAAATCGTGAATAAGTTACATGTACATTGAAATTAAAACCAAATTTAATGTATAATTACATTCGATTTAATGTAAAAATTATTAAATTTAATGCATTAGCATTAAATGCATTTAATAAACGAATTATAAAACTTGCTTCCAGCACATTACTTTAAAATTAATGTGAAGTTTTTTTAAAGAGCAGTTGTTACAATATTTACTACTCTTAACGAGGATATAAGACCCCTTCACGATTTAAACTATTAACCAGATTGTAATGACTTTCGACAATCAGGGTTCATTCTAAACTAGTTTTATTTTGAAAAATTCACACTTATTTTTTTAAAAGCAATATAGCGGCACTAAACCTTTACCTAATAAACCGAGTGGTTCGGTCTTCATCAGCCTCATTTTGTTAAGGTTCATAGAATCGGTTTATACTAAATTATACACAATTAAGAGATTTTAAAGTAAGAATTGATTTAGTTCTAAGTCTCTTTTTAGATTCATATATCCTGCAAACTGAAATGTGGTAATGGCCACCAGCTAATCGCCTCTATTTGCCAAATGGACTTTCTAATGGGTCTATCTGAAATTTACCTAACAGTACATAATTTATTTCAAGTTCTGTAAAATAGTACTGGGAAATTTTCAGTAGCCCATAGATAGTATTCTAAGGATAAAATTCTATCTTGGAATCAGCCGTGGATTCTGTCAATTTTTTTCTAATCAACGGTTCTTGGTATATGTCTCGTAAATGTTGACCCTTTAGAGGCGTTTATAGTTTTACAAATTTCTATCAAGTCCATACAACAATAAAAAAGGCTGCACTTTCTTTAGCATGCGATATGATACTACAAAAACGTCTTAAAACCTCAATTATGAGAGGGTTGAAAATTTTAAGGACTAATTTACCATTTTACTTTCCAAAGATCAAGGAAACACAGATTTTAAACTGAACGAGTAACCATTTTTTGAAAATTTGTCCTGTCCTCGCAATATTCTTGGTAATGTCGATCGAGATACTATTTGTCGTGTAATCAAAGCTATTTCAAAATATGTTCACAGTGTATGAAAAAAAATGGTCGACATTTTGAACCTTGGTGTGACTACGTAATTTGTAATTATTAAATAACATTTTTACAATAGGTAACACCAGTCTTATGGAGAAGTATTGTTGTTAGTTTGAATTTATTCTTAAGGAAAAGAATTATTTAAAATTTCGGTGTTGTCAAATATTCAAATTTTTATTAACAAAGTGTTTTTAGCTATTTTTGGATTATAACGTTTTTTTTTTGTTTAGTATTTCACATGAGTAGAACGTTCAATATGGCTATCATAAAGAAAAACAAGAGCTGATGATGGTTTCAGAGAACCGAAACGTTGCAATTAAAATTTGACTAAATAGACATATTTTGCGTAAAAAATGATCATAAAAAAGTGTTTACAGATTTTAAAAATATTGGGAATTAAGAAATTGGTAGCCGATGTTAGAAAATGTAACATTTTACTTTTTTTTAGTATCTCAAAAATGCAGAAAACAGAACCGCTGTACAAGCACCAATAACCTACAGATATAATTGCCTAAAACTTTTTATGGTTATCCGCCTTACGAGCACTTATGGTCTTCGAGACTGCAATGATGTCATAACCAATTTCGGATACCATGTACATAGTACAGAAATGAAAATATTTATAGAATTAATACTCAATGTATATTATTTTCTTCTTTTTAAATCGATAGCTTTAACTAATGTTCTTAAGTTTTAAAATAAATTTGTTATTGTAGATTTTTATAACAGTAAAAATACTCTTATTTGCGCATGTTTTAAGTAAATATGATATAATAAAAAAAGTATTCCTTAACTTATATTTGCCCAGGTTGAAGTACACGCAATAATTAGATAATAATATTTTCGAAATAAAAATTTAATCACTTATATCCTTTTTACTGCAATAATCTATGATCTACACATTGCTACGTCTATGATACTCCTCAAAGAGAGGCCACCAGCTTCATACCGGCTGTCCTTAGGCTTATAGCACGAACTTACATATAAAACTGGACTGCTCATGCATAATACCTCCCTTATACAACAAATGACCCCACCATGCTCCGTGCCATTACGTGCAAATAATTGGTTTGGCAACAATGAATTCCCTAAGTTTTTATTATATTGGTGAAAGTGCATTTTTGACATTGACTGAATACTTTTAATTTTGACAAGAATTTATTTTTGATTTTGCTGTTTTATGCATTTTTCACATTTTATGTAACGTTTTACTGAAAATTTCAAACAGGAACGTGAATTTTAAGATTTTTTTTAGAATTTAAAAATGCGATTCCTCATCGTTAAAGGTGCACCTCATCTGGTAAATTTGAATTTATTTAATTGGTAAGTTTTAAAGCATTCAATAATAATTATTTAAAATTTTACCTTAGAATCAAATTGTGAATCTAAGGGTAACAAGTTTAATCTGATGGATTGATGTATGATATTTTTTAAATTTTATCAATATTTTAGTTTTTTAAAAGAAACTTCAAATTCAAAGACTGAAGCAAATTGGTCATGATCATAATTCTTTTATATACTAGATGAGTAAGTCTATTCAGGTATTTTTCTGGAAATAGTTTTATACAAGAAGATATTTGTGGTGTGCTTCTTACAAATAAACTGCCTGAAAAAAAACTATGAAGCACTGTTCGATGTAAATATCTTGACGCAACTCAACTTAGACTTAATAACATATTCTGGTTCTACCAAAAAAAGTCCTGAATTAGGTGTGCACTAACCAACAACAATATCATTTTACCATGAAGTTAATTTTCCACTGACATATAAAGCCGAACATCGAAACTGGTATGGTGTTAAAATTTAAAATGATTATACGTTTAAAAACCAATATGCCATATTAAAATAGAAATAAGTGATTGCATATAATATGAAATTTTTCAATATTATTAAGCATGTTTGAAAATTACATAAGTTTTACATGTATGTATTTGTTTTATCTAAAATAAAATAATAACCTTTTGTTTGAATATGTTATTAATTTAAAATAAATTTATATTTCATTACTTATTATTTAAAAAAAATAAAACAAAAATTCTTGATTTTAGCCCAGATAGTAAGGAAATTTGTGTCTTAAAAATCCTTTGTCACAGTAATGAGAAGCTGTGATTGATTACCATTTCAAAAATTCAACTCTAGAAAAGGTCAATTTCATATCATCAAACAGTTAAGTAAGTGGAAAGTTTGACATAGTGTAAAAATTAAAAGTTGCTAGTAAATCTTTATGTATATATTTAGATTAAAAATGATTCTATTAATGTAAGAATCCCACTCTTGTATTTACAATCTTTTTTATATTTAAAGTGTGTTAATAAATATTGTTTTGTTGACAATTAAATATAGACTGCTTTAACATTTTATCCATTTTGGAGTTTATTTTTTTTTATAAAAATAGTTTAATACATAATGTTATTTTACTTCCTTTAAATTAAAGCTGCGTTGTTATGAAGAGATTATCAACATTATTATGAATGTTGTTAACGCTATATAAAACCCTAAAAGTATCGAGGAGAAAATAATTTTAACAAGGACCTAATCGAAGCTATTTTTAAATGATGAAACTCTATTACTTTTCGATAGATAATATAGACATTTCGAGACCTTACATTAGACAATATATATATATATATATATATATATATATATATATATATATATATATATATATTCATGACATAAAATTTTTAAAAATAAATGCTTTAATCCTTTTTTTCATTAACTTCTTATACTCTACATCCGAAGAATGTAGATTATACTGTTATTTACAAAAATACCCACTGATTTCCATAATATTTTCCAAAATAGATATTTAAAAAAAAAATAGTCTCGATTTGATTTTGGCGCATATTTCACATTTTAGCTATTTTGCTAAATAATAGTTTTATTACAAAAAATAAAATATGTAAACAGTCATAGAAAAAGCATTTTCATTTATTTATAAGAACTGACATTTCATGCTTGTTACCTAAAAATAATAAAAATGCAGCATTTGCATTGTTTTTCAGAAACAATTATCCCGGTCTTTTTTTATAAAATATACTCAATTAACCTGTCAAGTAAAACAAGGAAGAGCGATTTATTGTTTTAGATATACTATAGAAAGAGATAGTTATTGTCTATAGCTGTTCGTTAGGATAATAGATTTGACATACATACACGACACATTCACACCAATATAAGAAACTAGCAGGGAATTCAATGTTGCCATACAAATCACTCAACCTAATGGCGCTTAATAAGTGGGGGTCAAAAAATTATTTTCATGAGCAGTCCGGTTTTATATGTCATGTTCGTGGCTTATAGTAACTTTTTATAATCACGTTCTGAAATATTAGGGTTATTTTTACACTTTATTCAGAACTATCCTAAAATATAGCAATTTCTTTACTGAGTTTACAGAAATTAATATCCAGATTCACTAAGAAGGTTTAAGACTTAGACCCAATACTTGCCTTGGAAATTAGATTTTCTAGATGACCAGTTTTGTGTTTCTTATGATATTGTTTTAATTGTATTATGATAGTTCAAAACTTGCTTGACTTACTGTTACCCTTGTCAATTTAAATTCTCTACTGTCAATCTAGACCGGTTTTAAAGTTACACCATGTTAGTGAATTAGGGGGTAAGTATTTTCTTCTAGAATAGTTGTATAAAATATGTATCATCTAAACAACATATTAAAGATCGTTTTAGATAAGATTAGTTCTTTTTTCAAAAAGTTTTTAAGAGTGTAGTAAAATTTCGGGAAATATTAATGACCAAAAATTTTCTTTTCAATAAAAATACTTTTCGATCTTAATACCTCAATAACTGAATACTCTGCATCTTTAAGAAATCGCTCAAAATGTATGTCTTATCTAAGACTTGTAATTTATCGCAGTTTATATACTATAAAATACCTTATAAAATGTACTACTGTTATTGTTCAAGATTATTTCTTAGTATCTGGAAACTTCAAAATGAAGTAATATAGAAACTTCACTACCAAGACAAAATTAACCATTTGTAAAATATTGCTCAACTATAAATTTTAATCTAAGTTATGGTATTTCTTTTGCAGTAACAAAATTATAAACTACATGTTAAATCGAAATCCTCGTAGTTTCCTTTTATGCTTAATCTTCAGTTAAGCTCATATTTAAAATCATTTGTATGTTTAAATGGAAAATTCCCTTTTGGAATTTTGTAAGCCTACAAAGCTATTCAGCTTTTTAGGTTAATTAATTAGTTCATATGTATGAGTTTTGTTAAATCACCAGTTTTTAGGTTACCTAATTAAATTTATTTGATATATTAACTCTAAAAGAACTAATATATGTATAGCGTATCTCAAAAGGTTGGAACAAAATAATATATTTAATTAAATACATATATTCATATTTTGTAATATGTATAAAAAGAATTTTTAATTTACTGCCGCCATTTAAATTAAAATATATTCTCTATTGTTTTATCGTTTGTCCATGCTTGTAATAGCATCTACAACTCAACTTTTACTACCGAGAGGGTGCGCGGTTGCCACACTTCTCTGATACATTTATTTGAAGAACTTATGTAACACCTATGACACAGTTTTATCATCTTACAGATGAGACAAAAGGCGTTCCGGTAAAAACCAAATTTCATAACCTTGTTTGCCTCGCGACCCGATATATTATACTGGGGGTTGTTTGAATTAGAATATCGCTAGAGATTATCATTTTAACCAGATGTAACAAAAGTTTTCCCGTCAAAAGCAAAATTCTATGCGGATTTTGATTGGATTAAAACTAGCTTTACTGGGTACTTTTCATCGTGTTGTTTTTTATTCGTATTTTATATTTTTGATATGAAATGATCATATATGTATAAAATATAGTTGTTCAAAAATGGTATGAGGAACTTCCTGCTTGTTGTGATTATACGTCGAAAGCTGGAGAAAATATAACTCTTTTTGAATTCCCTAAAAATTTCTTAAAATAAGTATTTAAATATTTTAATATATGATAAAAACAAATAAAATTTATTTAAAAAAAATTGCACCAACTGCTACAGAAGAGCTTAAAAGCGAAAAATAATATAAATTTTTATATAAAAATGAAATTTTTGAAGTCGAAGCCAAACTGAGACCTGACAAAACGTGATAAAAAGACTAAGAAATACTTTATTTGTAATGGCCTTGGTACACTAGCTTGTATCTATTATGTGTTAGTAGTTATTTGTTCCATTTGGTAACAATTTTTTAAAAAATTTCAATGTCACATAAAAATTTGTATTGTTATTTTTCGCTTTCTAGAGCTTTTTTAGAAGTCAATTCCATTTAAGAAAAAAAAACTATTTTCCGATGTTTAGTTTTAAATTGAGTTCAGTTTCTAAGATTGCAAAAAGTATGCATGTTATGCAAAGTTTAAGACCACAGTAAACTGAATAACAAAAATTTCTTTGTTGCTGAAAATTTTCGAAATACCAGTTTGGAATAAAATTGTACCAAATTTCAGATTCGTAACCGATGCCCCCAAAACCCCCCAACAGCAAGGTTGAAAGAACTTGCGATATGTAAATTTTGTAGTCCGATATATTGTATCTTGCATATTTAGTTTGAAGAAATTAATTCAAAATGCAAAATATCACAATTTCTACTATAAACCTAATAACTTGATTATTTGAATCGTAATAAGTTAGTAAAGTGGATAATGTAATGTTGTTTATTTTCATTCTATGAAAAATCCACAGTACCTGAGTCGCGTTAGCTCTTATTATCGTGGCAACTATAAATGGGCAGGGTTTTAATGATACACTTGCTGCAAAATGCAAGACAGCCTTCGTGAAGTTACTACTATCAGAAATTCAATTTGAAGGCGCCATCTATAGTTTAAAACTTATAGAAGTAGGATTAGTCTCTACAGATAGAGTATTGTTTTAAGTTATCCATAGAAACCTCGAGATACCTATATTTAACTATGAAATTTAATTTAATTTAATTAAATATATATGATATCAGTAGCAGAAAAATGTAATAAAAATTATACTATTTGTAAGCGAAAATTGCAGTTTCCTTCACATAATATATGTTGTTAATTATCATAATCAAAACTGGTTTCTGACAAATATACTTTAGAGTGTTATTTTACAAATTCAAACAATTTGGTTACTTATCTGTGTGAAGCTACTTGTTCTCGAACTATAGACACCGAAGAGTGGTCTCGGGCAAAAAAAAAACAACTTGAATACAGAACAACTCATTGGACATTTTATTTATTCTATGAATCCCTCGTAGAATCATACAGCTACTACTACTTTGAAGAAAAGACTGAACTTTACGACTAAAATGAAACTTAAGGAAAAGCGATATAAGGTCTCGAAAAAAATCGCATAGTCTCGAAGAATATGAGATAGAAGTAAATCGTGAACAAAGTTGAATTAAATTGGTAAATTTGTTTTAAGCTGAGCCCTGATCTTGGTGCAGACCGATCAAATCACATAAAATATTACACGAATGATCGCTGATTTTGTTCTTTAATAATTCTACATAACTGCTGATTCGACCAGATAGAAATAAAATGGCTGAATCTGGAAAATGTCAAAACTAGACTTGTTAAAAGACCTCTTTCAAGAGATTGTTAATACCACGGTCCCAATTATTGAAAACATATTCGACACGGCGTATTCTCACAATTCAATATTATCTACGCAAAAACCGCAATAGAAACAGATACTCAATTTACCGACACCTAAAAACGAAAAAGATACTTATACAGAACCCCCATGAAATGGCGACTCTACTCAGGAACGATTTAACCATCGAAATTATTTCAATAGTTTTCATTTTATAAGCAAGAAAAAAAAATGCAATTTTTTGGTTAATTATTTATAACAAATTAATGGATAATAATAGAGTGGAAAGCAACAAAATATGACTACGGATTGTTTCCAATGTGATAGAAAAATACTCTCAGGATGCCGAGTGTGGTAGCCTGCGAGTACTTTTGTCACAGAATCACTAATTTTTTCTTTATTGGCTGGTCCATTTGTTAAACAACAAACACTTCAAAGTTATATTTAGTACTTAACCCAAATAAATGTAGAGTTAAAAAATGTTCTGTCTACATAAAAATTTCCACTCTCCTCTTCAATTCTTAAGATTATCTACATATAAGTAAATAAAATTATAGTGTGGAGATAAATTACTGTTAAATATACAGTCGGGTAGTTATAGGAACACGTTAACGTACTGGTCTGGCTACATATATTAGGGAAAGGTGTCCCTCGAGCGTCTTTTATAGAACTCAAATAGTAACTAACAATAATCTGTATATAATGTTTTCAAACTGATTGGATTTTCTGATAAAGACATTTTGTATACAGGATTGTGATAAAGAAACTGATCAGTAGTTTATTTGATGAAAAAACGCTCAGAAAAATTATACAGGTTGGATCAAAGAAGGGTTCTATGTATCAATTGAAAGTTTGTTTAATAAAATGAACATTAGTCAGGATGCCCCATTTTAACTTTGACACTCAAAAATTAAGCGGGTAGCCTACTGAAAGCGGGTCAATGCTTATTTACTGTCGAATGAAACGTGAGTTTTGATCAGTTTCGATTGGGCGCCGGATTTGTAATATGAAGTACCATGTAAAAAATTTGAAGAACTTGTTAAAAAAACTAAAGGTACATATGTAACTTTTGATTAGTGAAAAACTTGGATATAATAATAATATTATATCATTTTGGTATTTTGAAGCAAGATTAAAATACCGGCATATTTTTTTATGTTTTTGAAGTTATTATTCCCTAAATAACAAATATGCTCTTGAGCAAAGCGGGTTGTGCAAGGCGAGTAAGTACTCGTTTTGCTCTGATACAGTTTAATACTAATAAAAGACAGACACGGAACAAGCATCCTGAAGTGAGTCTATAATGCAAATCGCAATGGAAGAATTCAAGTCTACTGCGGTTTCCGCGGCCGCATAGAAGTATTTTATCACGCTCTCTACCTTGCAAAGACATTTTAAAAAAGGAAGTTATGAAAAAAAGCTCGGACGATATTAGAGAATCTTTAATGATAGCCAAGAACTCTAATTATTGGAATATCTATTCCAAGTAGATGATCTTCTCTATGGACACAATAACACTGAGTTTTTAAAACTTTGTTTATCAATATTAAAAAAAAAAACAACATTGTTGATCCTTTGAAAGTGGCAGTGCTAGAAATGAGTGAGATCCAGATTTTCAAACATGTCATCCTAATTTGACTATTACACAGCCAGAACCAATATTAACTGCGAGAGCCCGAGGTTTTAACAGGCCGCAAATATACAGATTTTTTTAATTATTGGGAATATGCTATTGAGGCAACCAGAATATACATCATTGATGAAACGGCATTGAAGCAACACATAATAAGCCTCCAAGGATATTTCACGAACCGGAAAAAAACAGGTGGATATAATTTCAAATGCCGTCTGCTGTCGTCTGCTGCTGCAACGTGGCTGGATCTTTCATACCCCCATTCCTTATTTGTAATAGAAAAAGAATAGTTGGTAGGATACCGGATAGAGCACCACCTGGCACCAATTCTACTTGCACGGGCAACGGCTGGATCAATGGACTTAAATTCTTAGAATGGCTTCGTCATTCTGTCGAAATTACCCACTCAACTCCCTAGAACAAAGTAATATTGGTAATGGATAACCATCACACAATATATCGCATTGAGCTCTGGGCTGTTCAATATATGGATCTCTCAAATCCTATTT
Organism: Diaprepes abbreviatus; assembly: GCA_034092305.1. Lineage (NCBI taxonomy): Eukaryota > Metazoa > Arthropoda > Insecta > Coleoptera > Curculionidae > Diaprepes > Diaprepes abbreviatus. The sequence goes on from JASJET010000053.1 coordinate 567,330, forward strand.
TGAACAGGCAGTTTATGTTTTTAAATCGAGCCATGTAGGAAGAATAATTTCTCAATATGAGATAGCCAAACTCCTTGGCGAAGCATATTTAAAAGCCGCAAGTACATAAAATGCCGTTAAAGAGTTTCAGTCTACTGGAATATATGGCCCACAAGTCGACATTTATTTGACGATGCAGACTTTTTGCCATCCAGTCTGACAGACAGAGCTCTAGTCGTTGACCACAATTCCAGTGAAGTCCCTACAAATGATTCTCTATCAGTTTCGAGCAGCACAAAAAATTGCAACGACCTTGCTCCAGTAGAAGTAGCACCACCTTTTGAAAAAGAAATTCAGTAGTCTAAGGTATTTATAATTTTAAAATTATCAACCTGATAATATTAAGTCACTGTTATTAAATTGTTACTCAAATTTGAATTTTTGTATGCTATTATTATATTCAAAATGCCCCTGCTGAAGTTGAACTCTCATAAAATATATATATATATATATATATATATATATATATATATATATATATATATATATATATATATATATGTTTATGCGGCTTTCACGGAGTCCTACGTGTGAGATGCAATAGCAGTGGATATATCCACATTATGCTGTTGTAGTGCTGAAATCACATTCAGCAAACGTACAACTATATGCGACTCCGTGTATAAATGAAGTAAATTGCGATCAGTAAATGCAAACTTCGTTCCAATCATATCTTTTCCGTATTAGAGGTTGCACGGTTTGAATAAATTGCGATAAAACACAATCCATTCCATTCCACCACCATCGAGATGATGGCCCACCGATACCACCATGCCAAGAAGAAAGTTAAAACTTACCCTCCCCGCCACAGTGATACGGCAGAGCTACATGTTTCGTCTCTACTAGACTCAGCACTACAACGGCATAATGTGGATATATCCACTGCTATTGCATCTCACATGGAGGAATCCGTGAAAGCCGCATAAACATATATACGCCATCCGGCGGGAGGTCGGCGAAGCCGCGTTCAGTGTTGCATGCTTCCTTCCGATCTGCCCCTTGCACAGACAGGTGCATGTCGGTGCCCTGATGGGTCTAGTAGAGACGAAACATGTACCTCTGCCGTGTCACTGTGGCGGGGAGGGTAAGTTTTGACTTTCTTCTCGTCATGGTGGTATAGGTGGGCCATCATCTCGATGGTGGTGGAATGGGATGGATTATGTTTTATCGCAATTTATTCGAACTGTGCAACCTCTAACACGGAAAAGATATGATTGGAACGAAGTTTGCATTTACTGATCGCAATTTACTTTATATATATATATATATATATATATATATATATATATATATATATATATATATATATAAACATATTAGAAATTATAGAGAAATCCGTAATATTTTTAATGATCAACACCCAAATCACCTGCGTATTAGTCTATCGACGGTGTCGAGAGCAGCAAGGAAATACAAAATTTCTCGTTCTGTAAAATTGCAACATATTATTACCATAGGAAGATTTTCGTAGATCTAGCAACCCAAGTTAGTCGTTATGATATTCACCACATTACCGTTCCCAAAAAAAAAATTATTGAAAAATGATGCTGACAGACGAGTGAAATTTTGTACAAAAATAATGGAACTTACAGAAAATAACGCAAGATTTGTCTAAAAAATATATTTTCTGGATTAAGGCACTTTTTTAAATGGTTATGTCAACAGAAATTACAGGTACTAGGCATAGGTAAACTTTTATTGGATCAAAGAAAATCACAACCAGTGGAATAATTCGGTTATTGTCTGCGCAGATCACCACGAAAAATATTTTTTATTTAGTATAACTTTTGTATTTGCCTTTTGCCTTATCATGCTTAGGTTTTAAATTATTAGGTTATTCCATTACTTTTTACACGCTGGTTATTAGCACCATAACTCTCCTTTCAGTCTCTTAAAAATGTATTTTCAGTCCTTGAAAACTTTTTATCATTAGGTCAAAAGCTAATGAAAAATAATCGGTTCCACTCAATTCGACGTGGACCCAAAATCTCATTTAGTGCGTATGTAGTATCATGTACTTGTTTCAAATAAATATTAATATTTTCTAATAAACAAGATCATCAGTACAAATTCCTACTGAAATTTGATCTAATATTTCTATTTAATTTCACAATTGCAACTTATATTGTTATCTGAGTACTTTTTTTAGATGAAACCTATTATTCGGACAATGAAATTAGTTCTAATTAGTATTTAAAAAAAAAACAGAACAATACTTACCAAGTTAAATAAATGACATAAAAACACAAATGAGCATCTTCAGCTACCCGGGAAATATTTAAATATAATATTTATTACTGTTTGGGAGCTTCGGGTTCCATAAGTCACAGCCTTTTTAAATACATATTTTAATATTTTAAAATATTCACGTTAAAAAATAAGTACACAAAACTACAGTAATTTCCATTTGGACGCTTTCAGGGCAACGCCACAATTTTCTGCTGTTATAACATAGAGTAAGTAAACTTTAATATGAATTTAATTGCGAAAGGCCAAATGGAAATTACACAGTTTTAGAAACTACTGTTTATTTTTAGGTAATGTTATTTTAATGGAAAAAGCTTTTTAATTAAATATGTTTACATGTCTTAAATTAAAACTAAATGTAATAATGACACTACGAGTTTTAAGGTAACTCTAGAATTGTTTTACACCTGTTAGGGCTAGTTAAACAGGTCAACTTAAGTTTCTAATTTTAAAAGCAATCTAAGTTGATAGTAGAAGGTTTAAACTCACTAGAGCATCAACAAGTCAAGCATTTTTTGAAACTTAAAAATACTTCTTCTTCTTCTTCCTCTTTTATTTAAGACGACGTCTTGTTTTTCTGCTATATTTAGCCTCCTGTGATGTTGATGTCCAAGATTCGTGCCATCGTTTTGGAGGTCGACCAGTGGGTCTTTTAGTCTTTTGTATCTCGTTCTTAGCCCATTTTGCCCATCGATCGTCGCCCATTCTGTCCACATGGTCCTTCCAATATTTGCGCCTTGACCTTATGAACCGTACCACATCAGGCACCTTGAGCTCTTCCCTTATTTCGGAACTTCCTATTTGATCTCTTAGGGTTACCCCTTTGATTGTTCTTAACGTTTTCATTTCAGTCGTTCGTAGCATACGTTTTGTTTTAGATGTTTCGGCTCGAGTTTCCGATGCATAAGTACTGGTCTTATCATAGTTCTGTAGATGCGTGCTCTGACTTCCTGGTATAGATTTTTATTGCTTGATACATCAACTCCCAAGTATCTGCAAGACATGCTTTGTCTGATAGGATGGTTCTTCACCACCATTTTGCATCTAACAGTATCTTTTGAAATTGCCATCGTTTCGGTCCTTTCTATAGATATTTCCATATTTAAATTTTTTGATGTGGTCTGGAATCGGTATAGTAGTCGTTGCAGATTGTCTTCATTTTCTGTTAACAGTAAGGCGTCGTCGGCAAAACATGAGATTTTTAAAGATTTTCGTCCCATTTTGTATCCTCCATTGACTTCTTTTACATTTTGAATTATCTTGCCCATAATTAAATTAAAGAGAAATGGACTCATACTGTCGCCTTGTCGTATTCCGATCATGATAGGTATTTCCTCTGTTACTCCTTGTTGTGTCTTTATGCGTGTCTAATTGTTTTTATTTAGCTCTTCAGTTACCGTAATATAGTTGTGATTAACTCATTTCATTGAAAATATCGTCGGTTCCCGGAGCTTTTCTATTTTTCAGTTTGGTCAGCATTTCGTGTACGTCTTCTATTTTTATGTTCTCGCCTTCCATCATCGGTTTTACCTTTTCTAAATCTAGTTGGACGTCCTCATTATTATACTCCTGGTTATTGTGAAGGCTCTGCATGTATTCTTTTCAGTTTTCGGCTGTTATAGAGTTGACTTCTTTTTTCCTATTTCTTATTACGTTCCAAACTTTCATTTGCCCTCCGTATAAATTCCTTTCCATTTCGGTGGAAAACCTTTCCCAGTATGTTTCCTTTAGGTCTTTAATCAATAAGAGAGCCTTAAAAATACAAGCAAATAAAATTTTCGTTAATTACTAAACAAAGAAAAATGGAGTTCTCTTACATATTTGAAGGTTTTATCTCTAAATTTTATTTCTATATCCCTATACAAATATTTATTTGTTGATATATATATATATATATATATATATATATATATATATATATATATATATATATATATATATATATATAATATAAATTATGACAATATCATAAGCAAAACAAAACTAGCCTACTAGAAGATCCAACTTCCGTGGCGACTAGATCGAGTTTAAGTCGTAAACCTTCTTACTGAATCTAGCTGTAAATCTTAAAAATGGACTTACATTTTCCCCCGAATTTAAGGACAAAACCATTAAAAGGCATTTTTGTACTTGCATCTATAAACCATATCACTTTATTCTTTAAAATATTGCACCAAGGAACAAAAAAAAAGTTTTTTAAGGTGATAAGGTTTGATAGCGATTTTAGTACACACTATTATTTTAATTAATTATTCGACTAGTAGGAGAAACCATCGGAACTGCCTCTGACGATCACGCTCTTCAACTTTTTTAAATATATCGTACCAAATTCTGTTGTATAATAACTTACTTATCGCCGGCTCTTTTATCAGTTTTAATTGCAAAAATCATTCGTTCATATTCTATCATAAGTCCTTTTTTAATTATGTATATTTTATTTAGGAAAATATGAGTTTTTTTCTCAAACTATATATTGACGTTCCCGATGACTTTTGCTATATATGTAGTAAATTTTATCAACCTCCAAGATAAATCAATGATTTTATAAAAGAAGATTACTAAGAATATTTTAGAAAACAACTTGGATAGCAAAAAAAATATAAAATTTTTAAAATTTATGTAGTCTTTTTGGTACTACTCTATGGAGGACGAAAAATGTTTAACTTTGGAGTGCTGATGACTAATGTGGAAAATATTCATACCAGTACAACAGCGACATTTGAAATGTGTACAAATTAGCTTATATGTCGACAAATTAGCGGAACTGATAGAAAATTACTTAATAATACACAATAAGATGTATGCTGAATTTTTATTATTATTTGTAGAATAGCATGAAAAAAAGTATGTTGGAATGGAAATCAATAGTCTTCTAGAGAAATATCACTGTGAGAATAGCTAACATTATCTATAAATCATCCATAGATCTAAAAAATAGTTTGAGAAACCCTTAGATAAGAACGGCGATTGTTTAAAATGTATCTGTCTTATATTTCTTGGCCTTAGTATGGAAAATTTGGTGAATCACATATCCATATCCTAATAAGTGACAATGATTTTAAAGACCACATTGCTGACTGCCTGAAAAAGTTTTGCATCACTTGTCAAAAATTTTTTAAGGAATAGGAAAATCCAAGAAAACCGTGAGCTAACTTGAGCACCAAATTACATTTTTCCCAATACAGTAGCCAGTAGTAAATTTTTTAGACATTTCTGGGTAAGAGGTCCCTAACTAATGGAGATTGTAAAGGAGGTAAATTGGGGATATTGTTTAATAATTAACTACGAGCATTTCAAAACATCAAAATACGTTTTTCTTTAATTTCAGCAGCTTAGCTACTGATTTTGGACTAAAAAGTTTAAAGAGTAAGTTGTAGGTAGTAAGAAAACTTACAATTTGAGCCATGAGCGCGATTCATTTTGTTAACTATTTACTACAAGTAAGCGAAAAACCCGTTAAAATTTGACTTATTGTGATTATGTCATAGTTACTGCAAAAATGAACTTTTTGTTGATTTTACTCTTATATTGTCATAAAATGTTACTGGTAAGTAGGATTTTGAATAAAATTTTTATAAAAAAATTCAACTGACTTCAAAAAGTGCGCTAAAAAGTGAACAGATTAAAAATACTTTATTTGTAATTGCTTTCTTACCATAATTTGTATATATTAATAGTTATTTATTTCAACTAGAAATACTTTGGCACCGACTTTCAATTTTTAGTTTTGAATTCATTATGATATCCATAAACTATTTGAACCAAGTACTAATCGAGATCAGTGTACCTCGCAATGACTCTAAGGTGGCAAAAAGTTACCAATTTTATCCAAAGTTGTAAACCACCCTAAAATGAACCACTAAAAATTCTTTGATTCTTAGAGTTCTCCAAATACCAGTGAAATTGTATCAAACAAATATTAAGTCTGTCATAGAAAATTCACTATCTTAAATTTCCAATTAATTTCAGATTGGTAATATAGGCCCCAAAACCTTCCAATATCGATATTTAAAGAACTTGAGACGTAAATTTCTTAGCCCGATGATATATTTTACACTGCATATTAAGTTTGTATATACCCCAAGAAGCCCGCAATATCAATTTTAGACAAAATCGGAAAATGTAAAATTTTCAGTCTCTCATATTGTATTTTATCAACCTAATAGTTGTAAAGAATTCACTTCATATTCGTAATACATGACCCCGAAAACACCCTAATACAAAATCTGAAAAAATGCGAAAGAGATAAAATTTTTAACTCACCATATTGGATCCGCCATATTGAATTTCAAAAAAATAATTCTAACGTCTTAATTTAATCTTCATCCCTTCAAAGCCCCCTAGTATCAATTTTGGATGAAATCCAGAAATTAAAATTTCCTAGACCATCGTATTGGACCTGACATATTAGATTTTCTTAAAATAATTTTATATTCGCCATTTAAATCCTCAAAAAGGATTCAGTCCCACATTTAAACAAAATCGAAAAATGTAAAATTTTTAGTCCGCCATATTAAATCCTGAAAAAATACTATTAAATTCATAATTTACACACTCAAGGACCCGCTATATCAGTTTTGGAGATAATCGAAAATATAAAATTTGTAAAACGCCATATTGAATCCGCCAGATTGAGTTTTTCAAAAAATAATGTTAGATTCGTAATGTGCTATCCCAAAAACTCCCCCATATCAATTTTGATAAAAGTCGGACAAAATTAATTTTTTTGGCCGCCATGTTGTCAGCGCCATCTTGGATTTTACTGCACCAATTTCGTCCAAAAAAACATAGGACCACCGCAGCAACTTTCCAACTATAACGTAAAAAATTCATTCAAATCGGTGCCGCCGTTCCGGAGTAATCGATGTATATACATAAAAAAAAATACATAGTCGACGAATTGAGAACTGCCTTCTTTTAGAAGTCGATTAATAAAAATATACCGTTTTTTGATATAAAAAAATGGCATTTTTTTCCTTTTTTACAAACACAACTATTGTTTATGCGACATTCTGTTTCGATATTTTGAAAAGCTCGGAATTTTTCATAAACTTAAAAAACAATAACTTTCTGTGACCAACAGGATAAGAATCACTAATTTTTTTAATCATTCTGGCGTTGTTTCTAAGAACTAACACACCATTCAAGCGGTAATGAATAATAATTCTATTTTTATTACTGATGATTTTATAAAATAAAAGTAGTTATTTAAAGATAAGAGTAGCGGCCGCAGCAAGTCTACGTGGTGTTGGGAGTAACCGCTTGCTAGCTGCAGAGAACAAAGATGGCGACTTCAAATTCAAATGATGACCTTAAGGCCCAGTTTCACAATGTGTGGTTACCGAAAGGTTAAGAAAAAACCGATGGTTATTTAAAAAAATTGTTTCACAATTGATGATTTACGTTTTACCTGAAGTTAACCATGAATTAAGTTTACCACGGGACAATCCTGTGGTTACTTACTTAACCAAAAGAACATAACCTCATTACTTTGCTTACGCTTTTTATTTGTTGACAGTTCGGATAGAATAAAAATCGTTTGCGTTTTTGTTGAATAATCGAAAATAAGAAAGATGGATAATTACGATATCAATGTTTATAGTAGTGATGAAGAAGCTAGAAGACCCCGAATATTTAGATCACAAGTTGATTATTTTGAAGAATATGATGAATATGATTTTTTTGAAGATTTAGGTTAATGCCGAGAACCGGCTGTAGGCTGTATAGGTTCCTCCTCCCGTTTTGTGAATTTCCATTTTATTTTTTGAAAATTTTTTGTTGTTCTTTCTTTTTAAGTTTCTATATATTTGTGCCATTTACAGTACAACTGGCGTCAAACTCATTTTGTAAAATTTTCCAACATTTTTCTTTATCACTTCAAGTGTGAGAATCACTCTTTTTTACTTTCAGTAATATTCTTATATTTGTCTATCAGAGATATAAGAAGGATTTCTTCTTCTTTAGAGAAATTTACAGCTCTTTTTACTCTCTTCTCCATGATTAGAAAATTTTCATAAATATTAGCTTTATATAATAATAAAATTATTTTCGAGGATTTTTTGTGAAATACCGTCGTAAAAATAGAGGTTAGTTGTCAAACCAATCATTCTTCTTTATTTTTTAATTACGGCATTAAACCTTATTCCCACGAATTTCATAAAATGTGCGTGATATTTTCCTAAAAGTCAGGTACCAACATGACAAATAAAATTTAACCAATGGTTTCGTAACCAGCCCTCAATTCTTGTTTGTGAAACACATGCCTTTAACAACTCATGGTTAACTTGCAAGTGTTGGTTATTTAACCACTTCATGTTACCATCGATTTTGAAACGGAGGGTAAGAGAGCAACATTAAGCTCTACCACTACTGCATAGCGCTCTTTTTTTGGAATGATTAAGTGATATTTTGGAGTAATAATCAAAAGTTATATGACAAAAGCTTCGAGTTTTACCAGGTAAATTTTTCATTTTTTTTTTCGTAAATTTTGTTTCTAAAATATTTGAAAACATCCGGAGAGAACTATACCGGCGCATACGAGTTCCAAAAGTACGATAGATAATAACATGACAAACGCTGCCTTAAAACAGCTTAGGAGAAGGCGTTATTACAGTGGATGTTACTAAAAGTTTAGTCCAAGATTATTCTCGAATCCCCTTTGGTTTAGTTTTGTCGATGTTGGGGCGATTTCAAACCATTATAACTGCTAAGGAAAGCTTCACAAAGTATTAGATATTCCAGCATTGATTTCACATTTACTTTTATACTGTTATTTAGTGTATATAGATTCTTGTGAAGTACTAAATTTTTATTTAACTATCCCTTTCAGTAATCTCATTTGAATTTAATGTTTAAACTTTGTTATTAAAGCTTTAAAACTTGAAATGCTATATTGTAGTTTATATGTATGTTTACAGTTAGTCCTTAATTAATAAATGGCGAATCCAGAGAGGGGTGTTATGTTTGTGAAAAATCGTTCGGAGAGATGGACTTTGTTTTTTTGATATGAATTTTTTCCAGTATATTAAATCTTACAGGATGACCCAAAGAAGCAATGTTATAATCAACTTTGATTTTTTTTTAAATAATGACCTCAATTTAGTTAAAAGTTAAAACTCGAAATGAAATATAATAATACGAGGCAACAAAAACAAAAAAAAAATGGGACTGATGTTATAATGGCTGTCTGTGGGAGTTTAAAGCATCCTCATTGCGAATTCAACAACGAAAATTTTCCACCACGTATAAATTTTGAGTTATACAATGTATCAGTTATTTTTATTTAATACAAATATTTTTTATACTATTTATACATAAGTTCAAAACAAAAATAAAACAAGATATTTTACAAAAATACACATGAAAAGACATTTATAGTAAGACTTTTGTACATAACTTTTTTGCAAATGTTGGTGGAACCAACCTTTCTCCTTGCTCGTCACTAACCGCACTCAAATTTTCTGAGAAAAAAATTTAAGTGGGAGTGTAAGAAGTGTATTTTAAGAGACATGCGATAGCCCATTTGAAGTAACTTTCAAGTAATTCTTGTTTTTTATTTTTTAGTTTCCTAAAATCTCCGAAACACTTATTTTAAAAGCACTCCATGCAGCTAATTCAACATTACTTAATCTTTGATTAAACTGTTGATCCCTTAGTATTGTTCTAATCTGTGGTACAACAAATATTTCTTCCTTATTCTTATCATCACTTATTTTAGGAAAAATTTATTAAAGGTATTTAAACGCATCTCCTTTTTTATCTAATGCTTTAACGAAATTTTAATCAATCCCAGTTTAATGAGTAATGGAGGTAACAGTACTTTTTGAGATCAACAAGAAGTATATACATTGCGTTGGCTTGACCTGGAATACATTGATTTCTCGGATCGATTCTTGTACTTGGTAATGGCTCTATGTTGCTCTACTGTCTCAAAGACAAAGAAAAGAGCAATACTTCATAAATCCACTTTGGAGCCCTAGTACTAGTGCTATGACATTTAGGTTACCACATGTTTACCACTTATACGTAACATAGCTTATTGCATTTAGAATAAGTGACATACTTTCGTGTGTCTCCTTCATGTCAACCACATGTGCAAGAGAAATAGAGGAATAGAACAGAACTACTTCTAAACTTATTTTAGAAGAATCTATAAACAAGCTCCATTCATCTAGGTTATGTGATATGATTTGTGGTTCTCGCCAAATCATTGGAACTGTAAAAGGTATAAAAGAGCGTTTGCCATTTAACCAGTTACGTAGATTTGCTGCACAGGTTTGGCAACATATATGACGAGTCCATAGGGGTGGCTCCAGCCTCTCTCTTTAGGGTTGGTGGGGGGGGGGCGGTGATATTACAAAAGTACAGTATGGCAAGCGAAAGCAAGCTGTCGACGGGGGGGGGGGGGGAGGGAGACATCAGCAACATTCCCATTTCTAGTGTAAAAGGCAGGGTCGAGTCTATTTTTCTGAATTTAAAGTTTTTAGAGAGGGGGGCGATCATAATAAAAAACAAGTTGTCGACAGGGGGAGAGGACGCGGGCAACATACACATTCCTGGTATAAGAGACAGAATCGTGTCTATTTTCCTGAACTCAAAGCTCTTGGGAAGGGGAGGGGCGATCGTAAGCATACACATTCCTATACTCTATTCAAGAACTAGAGAGAGTAATAAAACTGTTACCGAAACCTCCAACTTACCTGCTCCAGTGCCGCAGGTAACTGAAAACTGACGTGAATCTAATTATATTTAACCATTATAAGGTTTTATAAATTTACTGCAACAATAGAGTTTCTGATAGTTCAATTTAATTTCTGTCAGCGAGCAAAATACACCTTACAGTGTGTCCTTAACAATTTATCTTATTTGTGCTTGTTTTTATATATTATATGAAATTAGTGAGATACCAAAAAGATATGGCGCACACATCTATATTTATTCCAAAATCGTTAAACCAGGGCATTTTTTCCTCAACGAAAAACTTATTACGATAAATGTTTACGATGCCTTAAAATCTCAATATCTAGACAATAATGTTCAAAGTTTTATTGAGATGTGTTCCAACATGACAGGAGTTGGAAAATCTACTATGTACCGAATACTGAAGGAGAAAAAAACGACTGGAATTGTTAGTACTCCTAAGTCACATTCGATCACAGGCAGACGAAAAACCTCGTTGGAAGAAGAGATGTAAACTGTAATAAAAGAAGTTGTACATACATCTTATTATGAGAAGCAAATCCCAACCGTCGACAAAATTCTAATTAAAATCAATGAAAATCGGGATTTACCTGAAATTAAAGGAACTGAGCTTTGGAAATTGCTCAGAGAACTTAATTTTTGCTGGGAAAAACCAGATAGGAAATCCGTTCTTATAGATCGTCAGGAAAATGTCCGTTGGCGAAGGAAATATCTCTCTCAAGTAAAAGGTAGAATTGCTAGAAATAACACAACTTAGTAATTTAACAGAACTTTTGAAAGATTTTTTGGAATAAAGTTACTGCAGAAAATTTGGAAAAATCCATATAATAAAAGAATAAAAGAAAATGTGGAAACTCGATCTCATGATCCGTGAGATAGAGAAACTAATTATAATTAATTTGAGCGAAGATAGCTTCACTGACTTGGATTACGAATTAGATACGTAATGTTTACCAGCGTAAACACAATTTATTATATAAATTTCCTGTAACATAAAAATTAATTATATTTGAATCCCTTTTTAGTGTGAAATTGTAATTCTGCAGATGGTTAAAAAATAAATAAACTGAAACGTCAAATGTCCAAAAAATGTTTTTAATGAATAATAAAATGACCGATAGCCCAAAAAAAATTTTCACATTATATGGACAAATTTATTTTTTTTATATATGTTTAACTTCTTGTATTTTTGACAATGAGTATTTTATAAGTGTTTAAATAATAACTTAGAATTTTTTGAGAGAAAAAGGCTACGTTTTATTCTGAATGTGCCTAATACGGTTTCTATGCCAAAATTAAAAATACAGTTGTGATTTGTGTTAAATATGTCAAAATTATCTACAGTTTCAATTGTATGTGAACTATTAAAAAATCATAAAAAATAAAATGATATTATAAAAACCCTTTATTTTAAATTTATTACCGAAATAATATTCTATGCCATAAAAACTTAGTGATAAAATAAACCTCTTTCCGATGCCTATGACAAGGATTAAAATCCTTTTTAACACTTCACACATCCAAATATCTATTGTTATCCAATCCCAATGGTCCATTATTATAGACCGGTATTTTTGATTATAAAATTTCTAACCCATTTCTATGAAAAATATATATGTCTAACAGATTTTGCCAAAGACCCCAGAATAAAGAACACAGGTATTTTGCGAAGAAAAAAGAAGGGTAAAAAACGATTTATTACTCTCTCTAGTTCTTGAATAAACTATAGTATAAGAGGCAAAATCGGGTCTGTTTTCCTGAACTCAAAGCTCGAGAGGGGGGGGGGTCAGAAATGACACTACGTTTACAGGCGTCAACTAACTTTATTCAGCATAAAAATAACACTAATACAAGGCTCTTACTATTGGCTTCTTCGCGCACTTCGTTACTTATTTAATACTATTACTAATGCTAAGCCAATACTGATGATACGACTACCGGTCAGCTGCTTTTATAGCCTTTCCGTACTTCTGGTATTTTCTAGAAATATCATGCATTGAAAGTTCGAAAAACGATGGTGTACTTCTCGTATATGCCACGGGGCAGAGTGGAATTTGGACTTATACGTGTTTAAATGGGTACTTCCTTTATGCTAAGCCCTAGAGGGTTGAAACTTTATCATTAGACACCCCCACGCGGTGTTGCAATATTGTGCACAATTCTCTTATGGCAACGTCGTGCTCCGGTATATTACAAATTAGTTTTCAAAATAATGTGATTAAAATTCTCATTTGTGTTTACTGAAAAAAATCATAACTCAAAAATCTTTCGGTTAGGAAGTTTTTACCATCATTTTAACATTTAGAGACCAAACATTAACTAAAGGCTGCCCTTTACATTACAGTCGCAAACTGGCTGTAAAGTAGTGTAATTAATTACCAGCATAACGAATTCAATGATTTACTCCAATATTTTGTAAAATTGTCAGTTTTAACCGAAAATGAAACTTACTGAAGCACAGAGGATATAAATTCATATGATGATAGGATAGGCGATACAATAAGAATCCAAAGTATTCTAATATTCTGTCAATTTCGCAATCGACAGCGAGCAAGATTCATCAAAAATTTCATCGACATGATCATGTTTAGATACCCCAAGAAACGGTCTACCGACAACATTATTATTGGGGCGATGAGAAAGTATTTTCGGTTGACATACATCGAGAGCGTTGTAATTATTTTCAAAGACATCTATCAATGTTATGGTTTCTTTCTTTTGACATTTAATATCAGTCACATTTAGCTTACTTTAGAAGCAACTTGTGATTAATTTTGTTTGTAGCTGTGAGTTTAGGTTCAATTTTAACATGGAGTGTAGAAACATTTTCGGCATATCTTAATTTTTTATTTCCGTGCAGCCACACTGTTAACTTCGTTTCTGCGTTAATTTGTAGAGATCGTCAAAAAAAGTATATTAACTTAATTAGATTCCAAGTTTATGGTCCCAATAGTTTACTCTTTTACGATCTAATGACTCGCAATAACATATAATGTACTTTACCTTTGCCCTTACCCGATCACATAATCTGAAATTAAGGTGCCTGTCGTAAAAATTCATTTTGTGTAGGTGTATTTTGATGATCATGTGCCCGTCATTGTACATGAAATAGTCGAAATACTTTAAAATAAAATCAGTGAAACAACCACAATTGAAAAACAAAAAATGTTCGTTTACCTTTAGGATAGATTAACAATGGTTGATTTTATCATAATTGATCGTCCTTAATTTTTACTAATTGTTAAATTTTATAAAAAGGACAATACATTTGTATTCTCTAGTGTAAATGTTAATTTAATGGAAATTCTTAGTATTAGTAATTAATTTTAATAGTATTGATCGATTATTAGGGCATTAAGGGTTAATTTAGCAACAGTAGTGAGATTACACCTTAAATTTTATAGTAATATAATTATTAACTTTGACCAATAATTTGCTGTTTATATTATTTTACACGAATTCAGTTATTGTACTTAACTTCTAACAAGGTCAAAATTGCCCATGATACACAAAATTTATAGCGGAATTAACTGAAAATTTTATTAGTCAGAAAAATACTATTATGCATTGTAACATGTAATCTGCTGCTGACACGCGACTAAAAAAATGTCACAACAATGCTTTTGAATCTAACACAAAGCCATGTCTGAGCGAACAGGGCCGAGATGACAAGTATTAATGACAAGTGAATGGCAGCAAAATTTTGATATTCTTTTGGACAAGGTAAAAAGTGTTTTATAACAAATCGTTTCAGTTTTTTTTCAGAGTAGTACATAATAATACTAAATACTGATAGAAAAGTCTTGGGATTGAAATCCTCTGGGTACCTAAAATATTGCAATTTATCCTGAAAAAGAAAAGATTTATGACATATAACTTCAACCCTGCCACCATAGATTTGTTGTATCGCAATTCAAATGAAACATTTCAAGGAAAAAGTACTTTAATAATAAGTATATTCTGAGTATAAACTACAAAAGGTAATTAATTTTAACTATACTGGAAATAGTCGCGAAAAGAAAATGAATCATATTTTTCTTGCAGTAGTATCGGTAAAACGTGGGTATATAATTTGTTGTCTGTCTATAATTTAAATATTGAAAATTTGTAAATTTAGTACCCTTGTCAACAAATAAAATATAGGGAAATGAATAATTAAAATCTATAGATGAAACTGTGGAATTGGTACGAGAAATAGTTCTCTCAAGAAAATAATCAAAATCTTCCATTTTTGACAGTTAGGTAATAGAAAAAAAAACGATTTACTATTTTTCTATTTTCAGGGTTTAAAACTTGTTTTACTTATTGTTGCACTTGTCAATTTAAATCCTCTATTACCAATTTAGATCAGTTTTAATGTTAGATTATGTTGTAGGACAGTCGAGATAATACTTTTAAAAAAATCTTTACAGCATTATAATTACGAAAAAATTTTAACAGTTATACGAAAAAAATAAAGATAAATAATCCGATAACTCCTCAATTCACGTGACACTAGAAGCCGAGATAATGACATTTTTTGTAGTTACGTACTTTGAAAATGCAGATTCAATTTTAGAGCGAGGCTCCCACCCATTCATTTGTCATTTTTCACACGCGTGAACCATTTTCTTTTCCATTTTCATTTGTTCTCAATAACATTCACATGTGAACATTTTTGTCAGAGAAATACTCGGAAAGACGAAGTTAATGGTTTAAGAGTTAGCTCTAAATTGTTTGTAGATTCGTAGTAAACGCATGTCAATTTTGACAGCTTATATCTCAGTAACCAATTGACAAAATTTAAACTTGTTTTCTTCAAAAGAAGCGTCTCTCTGTGTACTTTCAAACCATGTTTTCAAAAAATTTTTCAATAAAAATTCGAGGCGTTATTTAATTTGTTTACGAATAAAAAGTTTAACAATAAATTTAAACAATTCCTGAGCAGGCCCTAATTATCCGATTTTAATATTTAAGAAAGCATTTGAAAGCTTCAGATTTCTAGTATATGAGAAAAAAATTTCAGGTATGTGACTTTTTGATTTAAGACTTAATGAAATTTGAAAATTTTTCATTTTTCGAAAAAAAAATGGATTGCAAAATTATGCTGTAAAAGCTATCGAACCGATTTTAACGAAATTCAGCACGTTGTTTTATTATAAGATGAAGTTTTATTTGCCAAATATGAAGGTCTTCAGAGAAATGTAAGTAGTCGAAAAAAATCGTTTAAAAAAACTACTTTTTTGCTTTTTTTTGATTATTACTATTTTGCAGCAAGATTAATAAATTTTGAAATTTATAACTAACTTTAACTTATAGAAGATTTAATTACGAAACTTTTTTCTCTCTTCAACTTTTTTCTAATATGAATACGTTCAAAGTTATAAAGAAGAAAAGGAAAAAAACTTTTTTTTCATTTTTTGTTAAATAAATAAATATGGCGGTAATTTTTGAGAGGGAGCATATTTCAATTATTATTATGGGCATTATTCTGGAGCAAATATTAGCTTGCCCCGTCTCAAAAACCAACCAAAATCAAATCAGCTCCGGTCTACATGTAGAGTTTTCAACGAAAGATATCCTAACTGATAATAATACGCTACACTATAGAAACATAATATTAGTTTGTTTATCATGGTTTTCTTTCCAAAAATCACTAAAACTGCTTGATAGTTGGAGGATTTTGCGAAAAATCATAAATATAAATAAGTTGAGAACGGTTCTACGTAGGTATGGGGAGACTTCATATGGACAGATAGGGAATATTCTTGCATAGGTACTGAATGAATCAATAACGCAGCATCGTATTTGAAAAAATCAGGTTTTTTAAAATTTTTTAATAGAGCTCAAAATTTGTTATTTTTCCACTTCCCTGTATCTAAAATGTCATTTTCAGACAATCCATTATCGAGTCCAATAATATCTAATACTACAACCGGGATTCTGAGTTTCCCTATTTTATTTTTGAAACGATATTTAATTTTAGGCTAGACCCTGCTAAAGGTCAAAATTTGGAAAAAATATTTTTTTCCTCGAAAACGACTAAAGTAAGGGAAAAAATTTGAGTAAATGTTGTCGGGAATAAAAGAAAATATATATAACATACTGGATGATCAATTTAAAATAAGTTAGTTTTGGAAAACTTCCGGTATAACCAAAAGTAGCACAAGATCGTTGTTACTTTATCTGAAGAGGGCTTAACCGAAAATTTCATTATATATATTTGCAGGATTCAAGTTGCATTACGTCCCGAAATATTTTAATGGACGTTCACCGTGAGACACCCTGTATACACAACTACATACATAACAAATTCTTTATTTAAATCAGCAAATTAATTATGAGTTATTTTAGTTTAAGCTGTTAAGATCAGTTTAACTATTTGCAAGAATTTAAGTAAAACATTAATAATACCACGTCTTTTTCAATTTATATTTTTTAAACTTTATTGTTAATGCTGAACTAGCACGAGGGCAATAAGTTAAAGTTACATGATTACCACGATCTTTATTCGTCATGGACAAAGAAATTATTTCGAATGTCTTACCGAATTGGACAGCAAAAGAAATATTACCTCTAACTTAATATCGATTTTTCTGAATTTTACATTTTGTTGAGGTAGAAAATGGTAAAGATGAAGTGATAAATTTATAAAATGACAACTTGCATTTGTGAGCATAATAATCTAAGATGCTAATGCTATCACGTACATTTTTCATTTACTGTATGCACACGTCGCACTATGGGCCAATCGTCACTTTTTCGTTTCAAAATCGTAATTCTCCGAGAGAAATAAAGATATCGAGAAACTTTTTTAAGTTGGAGCTTAATTAATGTAGATGACAGGAAGAATAAGAAGCATGCTAGCCCCTTTTTACAGAATCACTGTGAAGCCCCTATGTATGCATTTTTTTGAAAAAATAGCTTTTTCATATAATATCGCACCATTAACGTTTGCACTTACCTAATATCACAATATTTATTTTCAATATCTATAGATAAAAATCTTTAATTTAAGCGTTTGAATGACTTTGGTCAATTTTGGCTGAATTGTAGTAATTTGAAGTGCATCCAAAATTATAATATTTTATTTGTGTTTATTTATTTTGAATGTAAAGTATTTTATGTAATGGAGTTTTTTGCAAGTAGAGTTGTAGAAAACGAAAATAAATAGACCCTGTTCTAAAAATAATATTATTTAAACATAATCTTAAAAATAATAAATAATTTCGCAAAGATAAAACGGGATTTTATCAGAAATGCCACACCATCATATCAACATAACATAAAATTTCACAGTTTCAAGTTTGGACCAGCTAAAACTCTGAAGCTCATACCTTCAAGACACCAAAAAATAAAGCTAAGCACTCTAACCTAAAATTTATACCCTAAATACATTAACTAGGATTTAAAGAAGTGTTAACAGTGAATTCTATATTATCCTGAATTCATAGGCACAGATCCTGGAGACATATATCCTAGATCCATTAAATCTGAGCAATATAACCTAGACCAGTGGACCCGAAACCTATTAAACCTAAATACATGTTGTACTTAGAGCACAATTAAAGATTTTTATTTGTAGATTTTGAAAATATTTTGAGATTAGGTAAGTGCAAACGTTTATGTTGCGATATTTTAAGAAAAAAACATTTTTTCAAAAAAAATTATTTTTAGGGATTTTACAGCGATTCTATTAAAGGAGAAGCATGATCCTCATTTTTTCTGTAATCTATATTAATCCGGCTTTAAATTTTAAAAAAATATATCGATATCTTTATTTCTCTCGAAGATTTATGATTTTGAAACGAAAAAGTTACTAGGGGCTCATAGTGTGCGGGCGGTCTGTAAACTCTATTGGAGCAAAGGTGGATTTGACTTACCCAGAATTAGATAAATGTGCCAAAAGAATCACCTAAACACGAAAAAACGCGAAAAGATATATCAGGAGTTTATCACAACAAAAAATTATTATGGAATAGCCCGTGGTGAACTAGATACAGTGTTGTGTAGTTCGTTAAGGTACATCGATACCAAAAATCAAATGAAAGTTTTGGCAAGAAAAAAAGTAGGTTCCCAAGAAATTAAACGAGCTGCTATGACAGAAACCAAAAATAACTGAAGAAACGTACCACGACAATGCTATTGATAAAGGATTGCGCATCATAAATTTGAACAAGATGATAAAAAATGTAAAGTATTATGATTGCAAACAGACTCTTGATTATAAATATAATTGCTGAAAAACATCTCGGTTTTCACTGTATTTTGTACAGAATGTAAACTAAGTAATAAAGTTCACACAGGAAAATTCAATAAGATACTTTATACTATAATTTTTTTAATACTGGAAGAATTGAAAATAATGAATCCATTTTTTATAGTGCTGAGTTTAACGTCACAATATTACGAAAACTTTCACTTCATCTTGGAACTGAATGTAAGCTTTTGTCAAACCCGGTATCTCTTCAAAAAAGTGTAAAGAGTTAAGTGATAACTGCAAGATTAAAGTAGGAGTATAACGTTTGAAAATTTTTGAAGACATTTTTTCAGTACGTATTTAAAAAAAATAGCTAAAGCTAATATTACTAGCGCTGCTTTAGTCCAATGAAGGTGAAAAAAAAATACAGCCAAACACAATTTGACTGATTTTTTGTGACATAAACTTTAGTATACTCTTCCCAAGGATTATGGTGCACTGAATCTGGACCTGGCTTCAGATTTACTCCATCATGTCAGATTTTTGAAATATCCTAAACTAAAAGTGCAAAAACACTCTTTTTCGACATATTTGAGTTTATGTAAAATCACAAGGGAATTTTTTTTTCACAAAACTAGTAAAATCACCTAAAAGTATGATCATTTCTCTTTGAAATTAATTTTGAAATGTCTATATATCTTTTTTTTCACCGAGATATGCTAATTTGAATTTTGTGCCTCACCAATCTACTCGAATGCAAGCCAGAAACATATTACAAAATACCTCTTTGAGTGTTTTTTTTTTGTAAATCCTGTTATTTTGATGAAAATAATATAAATATTCTAAAGGTTGCTGATTACAAATCCACTGTCAAATTTTGATAACTCCAAATGGCCGATCCAATATGGCCGTTGATAATTTCAAAAAGTTTTTAATTTTAGTGAAAATTTGTTGAAATAGATATTCTCGAAATTGCTCATTGCGAATTTATGGTCAGATTTTGAAAATATAAATAGCTGAGAAATTTATCAGCTATATCGGATCTGTTGTTTCACGATGGCATTGAATTAACTATAAAAATCATTGTCAGGTTAAAATTTAAGTCACCATTGATTGCCTTTTTTTAAAATCTGACCTTGAATTCGTAATCAGCAATCTCCAGAATACCTCGAGAAACTCATACATACATTTTCTTTAATGTTTTAAACTTTTTGAAAATTTGTCCGCCATATTGATCCGTCATTTTGAACTTTCAAAATCTGACGGTAGATTTGTAGTGAGCGACCCCTAAAATACCTATAGTTTCATTAAAATAAAGAAATTTAGAAAAGTACACTCAAAGAGGTAGCTTGTACTCTGTAGCTGTTGTCTGGCTTGCATTCAAGTAGATCTGTGAGACGCAAACTTCAAATTAGCATATCTCGGTGAAACACAAAAGTATCTAGACTCAGAATTAATTAATTTTAAAGAGAAAGATTCATAATTTCAGATACTTTTGCTTATTTTGTGAAAAAAAAATGCGTTGTGATTTTACTTAACTTCAAATATAGCGAAAAACAGTGCTTTTCACAGTTTTAGGTTAGGATATTTCAAAAACCTGGTGTGATGGAGTAATTCTGAAGCCAGAGTTAGATTCAACGCATCAAAGTCCTTCCGGAACATATACTGGAGTTTCTGTTCCTTGACCCTTAATGGACTGTGAAATTAACGATTTGGTATCTCAAAAGGTTGATGAAAAATCCAGCGCAACCAAATATAAAAAATTATTGCAAAAACGTTTACACCATCTTGGGGTATATTAACATTCGATTAAGTTATTTATATATATATATATATATATATATATATATATATATATATATATATATATATATATATATATATATATATAAACATGTATAAAAAGTGAAAATTGCCTAATACGTTATTATTAATTAAAATATATTGTGATAATAAAATATTTCATTTCACAAATTATACCGAAAATTATGAAGTTTGAACAGCAATGTATATTTTTAAAAATAATTTTTTGATTTTGAAAAATACATTAGAGCAGTTTTAGCTGTATTAGATACAATTAGAATTCAAGAACGAGTCTGAGAATGAATGACATTATAAAAATACTTATATTTATAAACTTGGTCGTAAGTCTTCGTCAGCGTTTTCTGTGAGAAGTCCCAAGTCTGCATGTTCCCAAGTAAGCTCCTATATGACTACGTGCATGTAACTCAAATAATCAATAAAAAGTTGCTATATTAAATTATTGTCTCTATATTAGAATAATTTACTTTCATTAACAATTTTTCACGAGTTTTTATGTGATGAAATTGTCAATCGGATATATATTAAAGTAACGAAAAATAGAAGGGTAATATTCAATTCTGCTTTCTCCCTGTCAAATTGCGAAGTATTTTAGTGCATTAATGAAGCACAAAAACTTCACTTAATCTAATAAAGAATAAAATATTGTGGGAAGCGTTTTGGTAGGAACGATAAGTAACGTGAAAACAACTCATGCTACCTATTTGAATAATTTGGCCTTTTCGGCACGTTTACTTAGTTTGCATTACAACTGTGAATTAAAGACATTGCTAGGCATCACCATTTTGAAGAATATCATGCCTTATAATGTTATATACCAAATATTAATTTTTTTAGGAAAATATAAGTATACGTTTTTTAGTTATATATGATTATGTCACACGAACTACGGCTCTTCCCATAAAGCCTATGGTAAATATTGATTTATACTGATTATCTCGACTCGCTTACGGAAAATTATATCAGCAGAAAATATCCGAAATTTCAAGAAAATAAAAAGACAAAATCTGATAATATGTATATTTTGGCTTTTTAGTGTTCCTGCTCAAGCACTCGTCAGTACAGATTTGCATTGCATGGATTTCTTCCAAAAACTTATATATTATTGTTAAAAATAGGTCACTACACATCAATTATAAACCCATAAATGTACTTAATGTAGGTAACATTGCTCACGTATTAAATTGACAAAGGAAAGTTTCAAATGCCCGCGAAAATAATTCCAAATTTTAATGTTGCAGTATTATATTTTCTACTGACACGACCCTGGTTACTATATATACTTCTTTGATTACGCTCCCATTTGTTAAAGGTTATTAAAATAAAGGAGGTTAAGCTTGATATTCGATACAAAATCCCCTAATTAATTGATTTTCGAATTCATAGGTTTGCTATAGAAATACAGTTTTTTTGCAATTGTCTGGCTCCTACTTTAAAGAAATTTAATATAAAAGCCGGCCATGTACGTGTCAGACAGGCATTCTTTTAAGAGTTCATGGCAATTGTTTTTACCCTATTGTTTTTTTTTCCAAAATATTAATATACACTAGTTATGTGAGCCTAAGTATTAAAATAATCATACCATCCCAATAGTAAATTAATACGTACTAATCCGAATACGTCGGAATGTGATGGGCTTGTGTTTTATGGTCTTCAGAGCCACAAGGAAACGAACTGCAGATGCCACGGACAGTGCCTGTTACATTCGTTTTATACTCTTTCACCACCTTCCACATTGAATATTCTGCATTTTCAGCCGAGCATCCGTATCAATCCGTATTAGCAGACAGAGTATGTATTACCATTGTATTGCGAATGGAAGTGCAGTAAATGTTGCGAGTTGATGCAAAATAAGGATTGTTAATCCAAATATTAAATTCAACTGTATCAGAATCATCCAAATATCAAAATCATCCATATATTTATAACACTAATATATACATGATTGAAAATATATTGATTATCTTTTAAATAATTTTTTTCATAAATAGTAAACGTAACTTAATCGTATTAATCTTTAAAAAGTTTGGGTTTGGAAAATTTCGCGAATTAGGCGATTTATGAAAAATGTTATATAACATATTTTATTGCATTTTTGAAGACCTATTCACTTGTCGTTGTTGCTATGAAATCCTAAAAATTTAATGATAGTAAAAACTGTAACCGTCATAAATCTTCACATTTAAAGGATCGATGAAGTATCAAAATAATGGAGAAAGTCGAGCACTTTCGGTGAATTTTGCAGTATAAAGTAGGAGTATTCAAATTTTTAACTTAAGGGCCGCACTGACTTCTTCACTAAGTCTCATGAGGCAAGCACTAACTAGCTCATCATATCAACATACTATAGTTTTAAATTACGCACAAATTTTCATCCTAGGATTGTGACATCCCTGGCGATTGTGACATCCTTGGCGCCGGAAGCGGGGATAGACTCCGCTCCGTTCGCAATTTCAGTTGGTACTTACGGGCAAGTGTCAAGGACATTTCAATGTGGCGGAGAGAAATATTAGTTTATGTAAATAAACAATTCATAAACGTTTTGTACCGACTCTTGGTCATGTAAAATACGTTATGCGTTAAAAAATCTTTAATTTTAACCCTATTTATTTTTACAGTGGAGGATATCAGCTAAATACTTATTTTTTTATAAATAATGACTATTCGCATTATTTCATTTAATAATATTGAGCTGATCAACTTGATCATACATGTAAAACTAGTTTTTATATTGATATTTATAAATACCAGTTCTATGTGATCGTATCAACTGAGGAAGTGATCAAGTTGATCAGCTAAATACTCTTAACTGAAGTGATGTTAATAGTCATTATTTATACAAAAATAACTATTTAGTAAACGTCCCACAATGAAGAAATAAATAGGTTTAAATTGAGCCTGAACTAATGAAGAGGTATTTCGTATGACCGAGAGGTAGAAAACTACCATTTTTTTTTGTAACAATAGATAAGTTTATGAAGATCATCGAAATCTTTTAGGCTCGTGGTGTAAATAACATTTAGAAATTACGTACAACTCAGCGCGGTAATAAGTTTTAAACAGTTCATTTGTGAATAAAACATGAAGAAACGAAAAATTTAAGACGTAAAATAAAATTTCTTCTGATTATATTTAGCAGATAGTTATGAGGCCATGATTTTTTATGGCATATTATTTTCACGTCATGAAGAATAAGTCCCAGATAGCCATCAATCAGATATTAAAGATCCCCGCGCATCAACAAATAAAATTCATAACATTTGAAATTTTTTGAGTGCACTCAAAAGTTGGAGTTTCAAAGTTTGCGCAAAATTTAAGACATTTAGAATGCTTCTTTTAAATTTTTTAAAAAATGTTTTTTAATCTATTTTCTAAAAAAAATATTTTTTTGTAAATTTTCGAAATAAAAATTGTAAAAACCTTATTGGAAAAATAGCTTCATATAAATATATGTAATTTTTCTGGAATTTTTCTTAATTTTATTTAGGATATATTCGAAAATAATAAACTCGTTAATTTTTATTGTTTGTACTGCAAAGAATGGCGGTAAAATAAGTCTATTTCGTGGATCTCGTATTTGACAACAAAATGTGTGATAATTAAAAGTTTATGATAAGATCATGCTCTGAGAAAAGTTTCAAGATAAGCATCTGTTTCAATTTTGAGAAATTAATTATAAAATTTGAAGAAATTGAGTTGCATACAAGTTTTGACATTAAAAATCTAAATCTAATATCTCGACAATGAAAGAACATAAACAAGTTTATCTTCTCTCATTTTATAGATTAGGTCATGTAGAATACCAGAAAAATATCAGTGATATAAAAAACTGTTAAGTTCACCCATTAGACAGTGTGAGACTACCTCCACGCAAGAAAAATGGAAATAAATTATAAATTATCTGAAAAAAATTTTATTCATAAGTCATAATTTTAGTTGATCATAGAATAGCAATCGTCATATATTTGTGGTTCGTTTTTATTGACATTTACTATCTCATGGGATTAAAAATAACCCTTAAAGTCAAAACAGCCAAAAAATATTTATAAAAATTTAAAAAAAAATTATTTCGGCATCATGTAAATTACGAAAAATAAGGAAGATATATATGCATCAGATCCAATACAAATACACCTTATAAGGAGAGTAAAACCACCCCCAGACTACCCCCAACCCGTGCTTAGGTGGGGTTTTTGTAAATAAGTTACGACCAAACTCTTTTACCGGTCAAGTATCATCAAAATAAAAAGAAAAAGAACGTTCTGTTCAACCCACAAGGTCGGATACAAAAAATAAAATTCTAATCTCACCCCTATTTTTTCTGCTAAGGGTAGGTTCTTTTTAGTAAATCACGGCCTAAAGTTTTTTACAATCAGGTGTCATCGATATAAATAATTTAAGAACAAAATTACAAGGTCGGAAATAAAAAATAAAATTTTAATTTCTCACCTATTTTTTCGCGCTAAGGGTAGATTCCTTTTGGTAAATCGTGGCCAAACTTTTTTACGGTCAAGTATCATCAAAATAAATAATTGAAGAAAAAATAACTTTCAATCTTAACTACAGGCTTGGAAATAAAAATTAAAATCTAATCTAAAATAATTAAAATAAATTACTCCATGCCGTTCCTACCGTTTCAATTCGCTTTAAGGCTTAGTTTAACTGAAGTGCCTAAAACGTTCAAAAAATATTTTTGTAACTATTTTTTACCAACTTCTCAAATAAAATTGACCACTGGCGGATATTCTTTTTCGATTATATTAATCGATTAAAAGTTAATGTTTATCACATAGATATACCCTCTTTATGGACACATTTGTATTGGATCTGATGCAAATATCTTTTTCATATTTCTTGTAATTTATATGATGCAGAAATAATTTTTTTTTCAAATTTTTATAGATATTTTTTGGGCATATTTGACTGTTTTGGGTTGTTTTCACCCTCATGGAAGGGTGAATGTTAATAAAATCAAACCATAAATATACGGCAATTGCTACTTAAAAATCCGCTTAAACTATGACTCATGAACACAATTTTTTCAGATATTTTATAATTTATTTCTATTTTTCTGGCGTGGGGGTAGTTTTACCTTGTCTAAGAGTCTAATAACTTTTGTATATCACTGATATTTTTTGGTATTCTACGTGCCCTAAGCTTTAAAATGAGATAAGATAAACTTGTTTATATTTTTTCATTCTCGAGATATTAGATTTTTAATGTCAAAACTTTTATTCAGCTGAAATACAATATGCAACTCAATTTCCGTAACCTTGATAATTAATTTTTCAAAACTAAAACAAATACTCATCTTGAAAATTTTCCTAGATCATCATCGTATCATAAATTTTCAATTATCACACATCTTGGTTTCAAATACCAGGTCCGTGAAGTAGAATAATTTTCACCTATTTTTGCGGTCACTCTTCCCAGAAATGTACCAAAAGTGCTTAAATTTAGATTTCTCCATTATTTTGTTACCTTTATTGATCCTCTAAACATAAAACAAATCTGAGGTATGACTGCTAATTGCAGCCAATTTGGCTTTGAACGCCCCATATATTTAATATTGTGTTAATTTTTATTTAACTATTTATTTTTTATTTTTTCAGTTATATAAAGTCAATTATTTTTTATTAATTACATAACTTTTCAATGTAACTTTATAACGAATGTCTATTTTATATTTTACTGTGCTTTACTGAAAATAAAATTACACTCTCATATTATGAAGCCCTCTTTTATTACTTTCCTTTCTGTTTTTAAGCGTGTGAAATTAATCTCAAAATTAAAGTGAACAGGTGTTGTGTTAATTTTTAGATGAAAGCCACGCCTAACTAAATTACAAGATAGATGTGTTTCTAATTAGAGGCCATTGTACACCTCACCAGGAATAAGTGTTTCAAGGCTTCAGTAGCTGGTTAATTTATTTTAATTAAATATTGTTGGTGACTTCTAATCTAATAACAGAATATATATTTAATGCAGCTGTAATTTAGCTCTTCTATATTAAAGGATTTGTTGCGTTATAAGAATAAATAAATAAACTAACTAACTTAAAATATAATGCAATATCTAGTTAATTCGAGCATTGGTACTTCTTTTTTCCAAAATTGACAGAAATATCACAGCCCCACAAAAAAAGAATATTCAGATCAATGAGCCAGACCTATGTATTCTTATGTATTTTTGGTCGCTCAATCCGAATCTGAGGTCGAAGAAAATTATACATTCCCAAAATTATTAGCTAGAGTCAAAAACACACTTGGAATGGGATAAAAATGAGATTAAGCCACGAGAATAGTTGTTCCATCTTAATCAATCAAAATATACAAAATTTTATGTTAAACAGCAGCGTCCATATACTGGATTTGCAATTAACCCCGAAGAAGGGGTTATAACTACCCCTCAAATATAAAAAATTCAAACCAAAATAGAAAAGACTGCTGAAAAAGTTCGAAACGCATGAGTTTTGTTGGTGACAAAAACTGCATTGGATCCAATGTAATACTTATAAACTACCCCTATACAGTTGAGATAAACTACCCCTAAGCTTAAACAACACGGAACAAGAAAAAACATTAAATCTACCACAATTCTAATTTTCATAGATGTTATGATTGACTGAAATTGCGTAGTACTTTCAGATAGATTTAGAATCTCACAATCAGTATCCTGCAGTGAACCCTCAGAAGAGAGAGAAACTACCTCCATTTAAGATTTAATAGGAGGAAACCTGCAGTGACTTTTGGAAAAGCTCGAAACTCCAGAAGTTTGTAAAGGTAAAGAGAGTCCGCAGTAGTTTTGACTTAATTTCTGAAAACTACCCTTACAGTGATGTCAAAGACCACCCTCAATCAATGACACAGAAAAAATAAAAAATAACATTGATATAAAAGTACTTCTGTTTTTTAGGACTCCCTAGGTGGTAAAAACTCCTACCTGTGTAAAATCCTACATAATATTACAATAACTCCTTTCAAAAATTAATTTTACAAACTTTTAATTTTTATATTATAATTTTTTGATTAGAAAACTTAAGTCTTTTCAATTAAACTATTTTTTTAATATCAATGTGTATTACTTTTAAACACAAACTACGTTTACCAAAATTTCTTTTATGAAGTTACCTTTTACAGGGTCAAAAACAAATACACTTTGTATCACATGTGACCAAATTTTAATAGCCATATCTGGATTTTGTAGAAAAACACACATTTAATATGGCGCTACTTTAAACAAAATATGTCTAGGATGAAACATTGTCAAAATTAAGAAGTTTTATGTAGGTTGCGTTGAGTCTTATTTTGCAACAGTGGTGCAATTTACAAAAAATGGGCAAAAGATTTAAATTATCTTATACAGCTGAAATTTTGATAATGGCTAAAAATTGCATTTAGAAAAACCTTTTCTGATAACTTTTTTCGATATTTTGAGATATAACCCTACTTTTGATTTTTTTTTGTAAAAAAAAATAAAATTTGACAGATAGTGCTAATCGCGTGACTACTATTTTTTGTTTTTTGTTAATTTTAATCTCGACAGAAGCATAAATTGATGCCAAAGTCAAATTTTGAATAAAGCTATTAATAAAAAAAATTCCATATGAAACCCACTTTACTGGTCACCAGGCGCGGATCCAAGGGGAGGGCGGTGGGGGGGCGATCCCCCCCCCCAGGAGAGTTCAGAACAATACAAATACACCCGATTGTGCCTCTTACACTAGGAATGTGTATGTTGCTGGCTTCCACCCCCTCGTCGACAAGTGGTTTTTTCTTGCGATCGCTCCCTTCAAATTTACTAAAAATAATCATCATTACTTTTCAGATAGAACTAAATTGTAGCAGGGGATATCTCAGGGCTTCATTTTGGGACCCATAATATTCTTAATATATGTAAACAATCTGGGAGATGGATTGACCGCGGATAGCGTTTGCCAGTTTGCTGATGACACATCAGTGATTCTGGGGGATACTTCTATGGCGGGACTGTCTCAAAAGTGTTCAAACTCTGCATTAAAAATGAAGCAGTTGTATTCTGATAACAGTCTCACTCTAAAGGTAATAAGACCGGACTCATTCTATTTTCAAAACACGCAACAAGGTCTGAGCCACTGTTTGTGAGGCTTGGAGGTGGATCTATACCCACTTTGGAACACGTCAGGTTCTTGGGTGTTCATTCGGACCCCTCTTTAAACTGGGAATATCATATCTCAGCTCTTTGGGGCTAGGCTTAGCAGTTTGTGTGGTATAGTCCGAAGGCTTCGTGACGTCATCACTGCGGAGACTGTTAGGCTTTTCTACCTTGGACAAATACAATCTCTTGTCTCTTATGGTATTTCCTTTTGGGAATCGTCAAGAAAGGCTATTAATATATTTAAAATTCAAAAACGCATAATAAGATGCATCTTCCACCTACATCCAAGAGCTTCATGTCGACCATTTTTTACTCAGTTTAAGTTGCTTACTGCCTCATTATACTTTAGATCTTTAGTCATGCTTGCCAGAAGGAATACGGAATTATTTCTGCTAAACAGACAGCTTTATGGGGGAAACATGGTTATGACTACCAGAGGGGGAACGACCTAAGGATACCTTTACATAACTCCACCTTCTATGAGAGAGGACCACACTATATGGCGATTAAAGCCGTAAGAATGTTACCAAGATAAATCTGGCTTATCGAGTCGATTAACTGCTTTAAAAGATGCTTAAATGAATGGCTGTCTGATAGGTGCTTTTACTCTTTCAATTTTAATGAATAATTTTTATAATATCGATATGTTTAACTTAATATTTTTTGTTTAGTGGGTTTTTCTCATGCTTTTGTGTTTTGTGTAAAAATTTTATTCCTGTTTAAATTGTAATATCTTATTTTAGAATCTGTAAAACTTTGTTCAATTCAAACTGACTCTTTCATTACTATTTTTTTAAAATTATTTTGTATCTGTCTTTTTCTCCTTTTGTTTTCCTTTGTGTAAAGTTCCTATGGAAATGTCGATTAGTTTTTATCTTAATTGTAGTTAGATCAATATATTTATAATTCTTAACGTTAAACATTTCTTTCTCGGACGTTGTGATAATAATTTTGTTGACAAATAAAGGATATTATTATTAAGAGCTCTTAGTTCAGGAAAATAGACCCGATTCTGACTCTTATACTAGAAATGTGTATGCAACTGGCTTCCACCTCCGCGTCGAAAACTTGTTTTTTCTTGCAATCGCCCCATCCCCCCCAACAGCTTTGAGTTTAGGAAAATAAACCCGATTTTGGCTTTTAAACTAGGAATATGTATGCTGCTGGCTTCCCCCTCCCGTCGAAAACTTTTTTTGTATATATAAAAAGTTTATTTCCTGCAAATACAACTCTGGTCCTCTCTCCACACGTGTTTCGATCACCTTCTAGTCTTGTCAATGAACTGTATCGAACCGAGAACGACATTCGCAGGAAACAACTGCTATATAAAATAAAAATTCCGAATCATATCGGTAAGATAAAAATATCGCCAGTCAAACGACATCTATATTCACCGGAGTAGGGCGAAATTCTAAAAAATTAAATTTTCATTAATAAATAAAATACTGGGGATATATAACACCTCTTTTCTTATTTACACGAAATGATCATTAATTTATGATGTTACTCAAAAATAAACCGCTACATGTTCCTCTAAAATTAACTAAATTTAGCTATTTCTAGTAAACAGTAATTTGACTATTTTTGAGACAACAAACAATTTTAGTATTTGCAACTATATAGGATTTTCTGTTTTTAAATCTCAGTGAAAAAATTATACGTATATAGGACCCCGAATCCGTTAGATGCAGTTTAATTACTAGTAGTTACAGCGACTTATAAAATGGACTTATCCAGTCATTCATGAATAGAATTATGGTCTGATGCCAACAACCTTGTGGATGAGGGAAGCGAGGGGGACATCGGAGGATAGTAGTTCACAAGCTATCGTCCTTCATTGATGAATTACATACTTATCATTTACCAGCGGCGTATCATTTTTTAAACTATCCAATATATAAATGTGGAAATGTTGAATATTTGATTATTGTAAATTAATTTGAAGAAAAATAAGTGTTGGAACTATATCTAGTCATATGATGGCATAATGTTTATTTTTTACAAGAATTTAATAAGATCTTGCTTTAGAATGAAACACTTTAATAAAAATAAGTATCCATTTATAAAAAATGTAATTTTTCTGTCTTGCTTTATCAGATTAAGTTACATACCATAACATATCATCAAAATTGTATGCTTTACACCCCCAACTCACTTACATGGTCTAAATTTAAAACTGGTCTAAGTTGACAGTAGTGGGTTTAGACTGACAAAAGTGCCACAATAAGTCAAGGACGTCTTGAACCCAAACAGCCAAATCCACTAAGAAGTTTTAAGACTCAAAACCGATTTAGTTGTCATGGAAATTAGATCTTCTAGTTGGCCAGTTATGTTTATGATATTGTTATGATTTATATCGACTATGTCAATAAATAACCCCTCATTAGGGATATTAAGGATCAATATCTAAGGATTAAGCCTTGAAATTGGTACGAGGAATAGTTGTATTTCGAAAATCAACATAATTTTCCATTTTTGCCAGTTAGGTAATAAAAGAAAATGATTTTGTATCCTTAGATTTTTAGGATTTGTAGTTGTCAATTTAAGCCCGCTACTATCAATTTAGATTGATTTTAAAGTTAGACCATGTTAGTAAATTAGGGGGTAAAAATGCAAGCGTAAAAAATAGTTTTTATTTGTAATTTGGCAAAAATGGAAAATTTTATTTATTTTCGAGACACAAGTATTGTTCTTACCAGTTTCAAAGTTTTATATCTAGATTTTCATATAATAGAAGTATTTATTCACTGACAAATGTAATATAAATTATAAAAATATAAATTAAATAAAATTGGCCAACTAGATGATCCAATTTCCAACTAGATTGGTTTTAAGTCTTAAACCTTCTTGGTGACCTTAAATTGGTGAAAATGAAATATTACCGTATACAAAAGCAATGCACAATTTAAACTTTTCTTCCAATCAATATATTAATAAAAATAATTTGCAACATTTATTTTTTTTATCTGTTTATTAAGAGCTGTTTCTCATGGATATGTCGCCTTTTTCCCCTGAATATGTAATGGTTAGACATATCCTTAATGATCTTGAATATTTTGAATGCTGTTTTGATATCTTAAGAACTAGCGATTTAAAACAAAGTTAGAAAAGTAGTTGATGAACGCGTTATCATTATTAATTTGAGCTACATGTCCTAGTAGGCTGGTTATCATAAAAAGATTTGAAATGAAAAAAAAATCGTCATTGTAGTAAATAAGAGTGTTATACAATATGGTGACATATACTACACTGTGTATAAAATTATCGACAATAAAAAGTAAGAAAATTGTATTGTAGGCTATAATAAGATTCCAAAAAATATAGTAATATCCTTAAAATAAGGAAAAAACTCAACATCGGTTTTATTCAATTTATTTAAGTAAAGATGGAGTTCAACAAGCAACTTGTTTAGATTACTTGACCTTTATTTAAACGATCTTTACTTAAAAAGAAACTCTCAATTTTAACCAAAAAATAAAACAATTAAAAAATATAATGTTTTATTACCAAATCCAATATGAAAACTACAATTGTTGAGGCCTACATAAATTAATTATTTGTATGAAATATGAATTAATCTGACTAGAAAAAAAATATATTTATTTATTTAATTATTCCAACGGTT
Organism: Diaprepes abbreviatus; assembly: GCA_034092305.1. Lineage (NCBI taxonomy): Eukaryota > Metazoa > Arthropoda > Insecta > Coleoptera > Curculionidae > Diaprepes > Diaprepes abbreviatus. The sequence continues at coordinate 600,077 of JASJET010000053.1, forward strand.
TCACTATTTATACATATATAATCAATCAAATATTGAATATTAAACATTATAGATGGCTTACTACTAACATCACAAAATTAGGCTTTTAAACTTGTTTCTAAATACCTTAAACGACACGACAAAATGGTGAAGGTCACGGAAATTATAAACAGCACAACCATGTAGGGTGTTATAGAACCCGGAGGACAGCTGTGGGCACCTACTGAGATTCCTAGGTTAAAATTAAAACCACCCAATATACCAGGGGACATGATTAAGTTATTTATCACCTTATTAAAAAAAAGTTCAAAATATCATCTGCCGTCATCCAGTTTGGTAAAACCATAACACACTTCATTATCTCATTAACAATAAGCTGCAGCCCTCTCTGTGCCAATCTATACCTTAAGTATTTGATTTTGCTTTAGGTTTAGTGTCAAAATCACTAGTTGACAACATAATTTCCTTTTCTGGAAAAAATGACATAATTAAAAAATTTTTTGGTTCTTAAAAAAGTTTTAAAAAATATCCAAATATAGACTATTTCACAAAATTTAATGGTTACTGTTATACATAAAAAGTTGGCAAATGGCAAACCTTTCTAAACTAATACAGGAAAATTTTAAGCAATAATTAATTGAAATTAATAAATGAAATAAATACCTTTTCATGGGTTTTGGTAAAAGTCATAGTCTTCCTCTATGATCAGATTTTGGGCCGGCCAAATTATCAGTAATGACTTTTAAATTTTCCATTCGGATATTTTTTTAAAATTTGATCCTCAGTTTCTGAAGCTGTTACTTTTATTGTGTTGACTGTAAATCAGCAAGCAACTTTCAGGTGATGTTTTAATTTCTAAAATATCTTTTTTACATGGTAATGGCTGGTCATCCTTCGAATTTTGCAATGATGTGCTAAAATAAAGTTAGGTATTAAAATACAATAAATAATTAAAAAAAAAAAGATGTTGACTTTCACACACCTAGAAACCTCTATTTTATAACCTTTATTAAATTTCATTTGTGCGTCTGTCTATAATGAAATTTTGTAATAAACATTTTACATATAATATAAATTATTAATTTGAACAGAAACTACTAAAATGTCTGCTTATATCATTAAATATCATCCTTTTACTTAGAAAATCAAATGAAGTTATGTTGTAAAAAATTTTGCATTTATTTCACTATAACAAGTCGTAAGTATACCATAACTATCCCCTTGATATATTGATTAAACGTCATTAATTGGTTTTATAGGCACTAGACTAGCTTTACATCATAGATTAATTTTAAATTACATTAACTGTACGCTTACTGTATAAATTTTATAATTATGAAAATATAGTAATTCAGGAGGTACATTTACTACATGTGACAATATTCTAAAAGTAAACGTGTACCTGTCACCCAGAAGTAAAGATCTAGGTCTTTTGGGAACTGCATTATTTTTTAAAACGTGACTATCCATTGGATCAAGTAATAAAATTTCCAAAATCAAAATGGTCACAACAGACATCTAGTCTTTTGGGTAACTTTTTATTTTGAACCCCCAACATTTTAATCCACATATTCCGGTTTACCTGAAAACCTTAAAAAAAAATTCTCCGTTATTTGGATTCCCCGAATATGAGACGATAATGTTAACATACATAACCTACAAATAATAGTAGTTACCTGTAAAACGTCAAATCTTCGACACAAAACACAAGACTAGACATACTGTTTATAGTTCACTTACTTTACTGTAACAAACAAGAGAAAATCACGAAAACACTTTAAAAATTACAAAAAATGCTTCAAAACACGGAAAAATTTTATTGGAAAACTCTCGGTCAAGTTGGTTATCCTGTGGCCGGTACTCGGGAGTACTCGGCACACCTTCGGATATCACATTTCATTGGCTATTCATTTACGATAGTTGTAAAAATGTAGTAACAGCTGTTTGCGGCATTGCCGAACTTAACACCTTATCGTATTGTTCGAGAATATTGCAATTTTTTTTAGTTGAACAATCGAACCATTTGAACAATATTGTTTTTATATTATGTCTATAAATATAGAATATGGCCAAACAATTCATTTAAAGACAAAAATGTCTTAAATTAATAAGTTTCTTTCAAGGCGCCATTAATGGTGACTACCTGTCAAACACAATTTGGCAATCGGGTGAGATTGTGACACATTGTTGTCACCATCCCAAACATAAACAAAATTTGTCCATTTTAAAAGTCTTTGAGTAGTTACTATTTATTGCCTGCTTAAAAATATGAAACATAACCAAATTATAAATTTTAGAGCTTTAAGTTTACAATGGCGCCCAATTATTTTTTTGAGCATCGCTCCAATTTTAAGCTAAACTGTTAATAAAAAATCCTTCAAAGTTATGAAAAAGGTTCTTAAACGCGACAATATAATTTTTAATTTATATTTTTTTATGAAAATACATACATTTAATTTTCGTTTAAACGAGATAATATAAAATATAATTTTTACTTGGTATAGGATTGTAGTTTACTTGTTATATTTAGGAAACATTTAAGAGTGTAAGTGGAATCATAATAAGAACAAAAAGTGGGTTTTAATAATTTACAAGGACCTTGTTTCTTTATATCTCAAAAGAAATAATTCAGTTTTTTTCGTTTTAAAACTGATACTTTACATTTTTACAAATAGCAAAATATTTCGTTACAAAATAGGAAAGGTTATGATGGTAGAGCATTTAAAGAGAGGATTCCTATTAACATAATTTTATGCAAAGAATTTCCAAACAAACTTCATCGTAAAGGATCAAGTGAATTTTGAATCGTGTTTCGTTGAAAACATTACAGCATAAGATAGATGGTTAAATAAAATATTGCGCAGTTCTTAGAGATTTACTTTCTAATCATTAAAATGGCACCACGAACTTGACATATAAAACTGGACTGCTCGTGTATATCTCCGTTATACCAAAAATGTCCCCACCGGGCTCCGTGCCATTATGTATATATTTAGATTAAAAATTATTATATTAATGTAAGATTTCCATTCTAAAATTTACAATCTTTTTATATTTAAATATAATAGATATTTTTTTGTTTAGATAGATTAGCTTTTAAATATAGAGTGCTTTAACACTTTTTTTATCCACTTTGAAGTTGAAATTGTTGTTCTTTAATAGAAATGATTTAGTTCATGATCTTATTTTACTTTCTTTAAATTAAACCTACGTTATTATGAAGTAAATGTCAGCATTATTATAAATGTTGTTAACTGTATATAAATACCTAATATGACAATTCCCCAAAAATAATTTTACCGAAGACCTAATTGAAGCCATTTTTAAATGATGAAACTCTATTACTTAATAGAGATTCTATGAACATTTCGATACTTTACATTGAACAATATACATGGTTATTATTTATGATATAAAATTTTCAAATAATACTTTTTTAACTTTTTACACTCTACGTCAAAAGAGGGATGTAGATTATATTAATATTTACAAAAATATATACTTGATTTCCACGATCTTTTTCAAAACCGATATTAAAAAATAAAATTAATTTCAATTTATTTCTGGGGCATATTTAGCAGATTTATCGTAAAAAAATATTTAAACTATCGTAATCATAGAAAAATCGTTCTCATTAATTTGTAAGAATGACATTCCGTGTTTGCTATCCAAAAAGAATAAAGTTGCAACATATATACGCTCCTGCAAATAAGTCGAAAAAATTAGCTTTAAAGGAATTGCTTTAGACACAAAATTTATAATTTTGAGGAAACTAAAAACTCAAAAATTCAAGTTAAATATTTTTTTTACAAAATCACATAATTATTCCGTTGTTTGTACTGAATATTCTTATTAACCATTCACCTAAAATAAGGAACAGCGACTTATTGTTTTAGATATATAGAAAGAGATAGTTATTGTCTAAACCTATTATTTAGAATAATAGAATTGACATTTATACACGACATATTGACGCCAATATAAGAAACTAGCAGGGAATTTAATGCCATACAAATATTTACACGCAATGGCGACAAGCGAGAGGGGGTCAAAAATTATTTACAACGAGCAGTCCAGTTTTATATGTCAAGTTCGTGGATGACACAGATGAATAAAGGTGTTCTATTTTCATAACAGATCATTTCCTATGTAGGTTGGTGCGCCGAATCGAAACCCAGTTACCAAAATTGACTCTCTGCCAGTTTCTTTAGATATTTTAACCTAACAGAAATTTTTAGGCTTGAATATTTGAAGTACTAGAAGTGATAGAAAATATTGGTGAGATTAAAAACAAAAAATTATCTGTGAAAATCAATCGTAACCCATAACCTGAATATATAGCCACAAGCTGTATGCATTCAAAAACTAAAAATATAATTTTAGCCCTTTTATGAATGAAGCTAGCTCTCAAACCCTGCATGTATTGGAGATACAGTAAAAAATACCTCTAAAAAAATAATTTCGAGTTCGAAGTCTTATTGTAAAAATTCAAAGTAGCATTCAATTTGGCCATATACAAATACAAGCCAAAATATAACAGACAAGAGATGGTAAAAAATATGTGAAAGAATTTAATTCCCACATCAAAAAGTCTAGAGGAATCGATCACGAACCCAGGGAAAAGTTCATAACCTAAATTTGTGGTTCCCAAACTTTTTTGTCTTCTTAACTACGAGCTAATTTTTCTTAGACCCTCTGTCTTCCTAATATTGAATTTTTAGTACTTTATCAACTTAAACGTATATTTGACAACTGAAGCCTTAGTCTGGTGATCACACGCACAACGTGGCGAGTCAGGAATAGTATGTCAACCTAACAAACGCTGTAGACGTTTTTCATAATATCTCCGACTCGGTACAACGCAATACACGTTGTGCATTTTATCACCAAACCAAGTCTTGTCACAAAGCTACGCATTTTGACAGGGTTCACCATAAAGTGAAAAATATTAAATTAAAAAATGAGTTTTAACTTATACCTTCATGAATCAATACGATACAAAATCAAATCTTGTAAAATTCTTACATATATTAAATACAGAAAAGAAAATTACTTCTTTTACTATAACCGTTGCTCGTCAAGTGATATAACAGGTGGCAAAAATCGCTGCAGTTTCCTTTTTTTCTTTCGACGCATCAATTTCCATCTGCTATAAACACTGATGAAAGTTATAAAATATTTTTAATGGAAGGAATGAGCCTGATGATTTGATAACAAACTTTCAATTTTTCATTTAAAATTAGTCCAGTTCAATCTTAAATTTCCTTGACCAGTGATTTCGAATATGTTGTTTTTTAAGAAGATTGGCAACCGCGCTGAAATCCTTTTCTACGAAATATGAAGATGAGAAAGCTATCAAAAACATTCTTGCGTTGTTTCATAAGGCAGGATAAGTAGTAAATATGTCTTTTTAAGCCAAAATTACTGCTATCTATTTCTAAATTATACCTTAGCTTTTTTGTTAGTACCTCTTCCGATTAGTTCTCCTTGTAATATGACAACCGATTCACCAATGACATCATAAAGCTTGAAAAACTACTGTGGTTTTTCCAGGGTCGAAACATCCTCAAACCTGGTTTTTAAGTATATATACAGGTCATTTAAATGTTGAACGTAGGCCGAAACGTCATATTTTTTATATAAATATTTTATCAGTACACAGATTTTCAAGTTTTCCGTTTTTAGGAAAAAAGCAAAACATGTCTATCTCAACAGTTGTAAAAAAAACTATTTGACATGAAATTTCATATGTCTTCATAAAAAGGATGAAACATTCCATTAGTGGCATATATCTTCTGACATCAATGCAATTTATATGGCACTCCAGAAACTTTTCAAATCACCTAGTAATTAAATACAAAGGAATAATGTACCACTAAATTTTTTCTATAAAGATTCAGACCACAGCAAAGAAGAAAATACAGAAGTTATCGATTATTGAAACGAAAAATAAATATGCAAAAAATTAAAAAGTTTATACGGGTTGATAAGACTATTGTGTGACCTTTACCTCAAGTGATGATCGGCAATCGGATTTTCGAAAAAGAGTCATGTTATCAAAAAAAAATGTACTTACCCATGAAAACAATCTAGCTCGTTTAAAAATGTTTACTATCACGCGTATGAGCGCAATGCATTGCTATCAAAAGTTATAGATAATGTAAGCATAAAGAGAAAGTTACTTACTTACACAATGATTTAATAAAATATACTTAATTAATATATAAACAGTTAATTCCGTTGTCTTTTCTATAATAAGTATTATGTAAGTACATAGGTTCAATCTTTGTTGGTACGTTGTGATATTTACGAAACGCCTAAATTTGGTGATGATCTGCCGAAGTAATATCCATTTGGTGGATCCCAGTTTACATATTATGCACCCCATTTTTTCCCCATTGACACAGACCCCTTTCAGATCGCACTTCACCATTTTGGGAATGAATAACTTAAATCTATAGCCACAAAACATATGTGTTCTAAAAACAACATCACGAGTTTAGTTTCTTCTTGCGTTGAAATAACTTACAGATGGTGTATATATTGCTGCTTTAAATAATCTTGGATAGCTTATCACAAACTTTGTGTGATCACGCTAACTGGCACCTTACGAAAGGCAAATATTCTTGCTTCACTACCGTGAGAAGCTTTGGCAAAACCGCGGATTTACTTTAGTGGTCGAACCAGTTTGCGCGATCAATGACGTTGAGTCATTTATTTTAACAGCTTGTAAAACTCGTAAAGAGAAATCGATTTACCAATAATTGTTAGTATAAAAGTTGGCAAATAAAGAAATTATTAACAATTATTTAAACAACTTAAAAATTGTTATACAAACTTTATTTCATGATATTTTCAACCACTACAGTATGAAAACTTTGTTTACTACACTGAACAGATTACATTTTGTTCTACAAAAAGTTCTCAAAATTGTCACCATTTGTTCGCAACTACCATTGCAATATATACAGAATCAGTGAGTTTGGTGCACAGTTCACAAAATCTTTCTATCGTTTCTGGTTTCTTTCTGTTATGTTTTAGCTTGTTGCCGCCATATTTTATCCACCATTTTTATTTTTTACAACGGGACGTCGAATTTGAAATCGTTTTTCTTCGAAGACCCTTTTAGTTATTTCTGCAATGCATGGAAACCTGGTTTCAGTCACAAAAAGGATTAAAACATATGTGCAGTTTTTGAGTGTACACGTGATCATATATTCAGGTTATATGCCCAGGTTTTATAGTTGATTTCCATAGATTTTTTCATGTAAAATTCAAAAATTCTTAATAACATGCTTTGGTTCTTGAAATATCTGAGCCCAAATGTACTCAAAATGACAATTTTGTCACTTTTAGGTGAGAATAGCTCAAAATCCTGACATGATACCCAATTTTCGTAAACAGATTTCATTTTAGAGCAGTAAATTGCGTTATAACTAATCCTGTCTGTGTTATTTTATTTTCAAACTAATATAACTATATTTGATTAAGAATTATCAATTTTTAGAAGTTTCAAGATCTTTTATAAATTTCTTAACACGCATCACTCTGATGCCTAGACGTTAAAGATAATTATTGGTGAAAATATTTTAATTCTAGTTTATAATATCATAGAATAAATTACGAAAAAATTAATTAAAAAGTCGAATAATTCATTAATTTTAATTACAAATTAATTAATTATCAACCCGTATTTAGGGGAGTTAGCCATCTTCTCTTTAATCAAAACAACCCAGTTCCTCTAATTAACTAAAGGCCATTTGCAATAAAATTAAATCCCAAACAAAACCTCAGGCACACCCTGAAATTTTTCAGTCATAATTTAAAACACTCAAGTTTAATACACCCTAAAATTACGACAGAGTCTAATGAAAACGCATTTAATCTCTTCTCCAAACTCCCGCGCTGTTTAATTTCAGGGGAATGCACGGAAGACAGCTGCAACTTGTATTACCCCCTTGTAGTTGTGAGTGCACTCTAGGAAGTGCTATAGTGGAGCAGGATTTATGTAACTTTTTAAATTTTCATTAAAATTCAAGTTCATTTTCCTAGGTAAACTAATCATTCCCTATCATAATTTCCTAAATACTTACGTAACGTAACTCTGGACAAATTTAATACTTATCGTTCTTTTATAAAAGTTTCTTAATAATGTAGATTTTTTTTTCAATTTTAGGTTACTTTATAGTAGAAAATTTGCTGAAATATTTTTTCTCCTTTTTCCTTTTCGTATCCTAATACTGAAAATAATATATAAGCTGATGAACGACTTGTTCGAAGTGTTGAAATTTATTATAGACCTTTGCTTACCTACAAAGCAGATAACCAGTCGGAGCAACCCTGGTCGCTCTGTAATTAGTATATTTTTTTAAATTTACATTAATGTACAAATATCGCTTGAAATTATATTATATTAAATTACATTCGTCTATAAGTGAAAAAAAAAATACCAAACTCAGGTTAGTTTTTTCTTATTGTTAGGCAATCGCAAAGTCAAAAAAAAGTAAAAACGGTTTCGACTGCCCGTAATTTAAACATCATTTTTTAAAAATTATAACAATAATAAACATTATAAATCAGTCGGTTTAATGGTCATGATATTATAAAATACTTAAAAGGGTGTTTCACGAAAGTCGCTATCTGTTTAAAAATGGTAACCGCCTGTATCTCAGACCAACATTCGAACGACTTTAGAAATGTTTTTCTTATAAATGTGTCCCTGAAAAATTGCTGGAACATATTTTCAGGCAAAAATCGAAATTTAACAAAGAAATAAATAAATCTATCTGCCGTGTTTAAATAGTTGCCTATATGTATTCTCCTTTCAAGTAGAGAAAATAGAAACGGTATATAGAAGCAGTTTATTTTTTGCAAATACAACTCTGGTCCTCTCATCATACGCGTTTCGACCACCTTATGGTCTCATAAGTGGAGCTGTATCAAACCGAGAGCAACATTCGCAGGAAACAATTGATATATAAAATATAAATTTCAGCGGAATTAGCATCTGGAAAAAATTTATTGTTAGTAGACTTCTAACTACGTGGAAACCTTCAGAATGATAATAGTAATTATGTAGTATCTTATGTCTCATTTTCTTTTTTTGGGGAAAATTTTTTATTTAACAATTAAGATGTAAAAAAACATTTTCTCTAGTTTTAGGAATAGCTATTGTTTTTCAGCAAAAAAGTTTCAAGAGAAGTTATGCGCTTTGAAAATACATACAAAATGAGCTAAAGCTCATCCAAATCGGAAAATTTGTTTATTAGTTATTGCAAAAAAAAACCTGCTAAAATGGCTATTTCTTTAATTGTTAATAAACAATAGAAAATATGTTGCATTAACTTTATACTACACCTAAGGGAGCCTCTTGTTGCATACAATAAGTATACAAAATTTCAAATAAAAATATTCAATAGTTTTTTGCACAGTGAATTTGTTTATAACATTTTATGTTTTTTTTAATTATTTATTCTCAGCGATCTAAAGATCGTACAGTGATCTGCTGATACGCAAATGAAAGCTCAAGACTTATACTAACAACAACAAAGAAGAACCAAATTATTGATGATTTTAAATTGTTGAATCAGATAAACAAAACAAAGTTGTGGTTGGTTTTTTCGTGTTAAACAAATAGAATAACTATTCGACAATTATTGATATCGAAATACTGCTAAGTGGACGTGATAAATGAGATATCGGCCATATTTAAAAAAAAAGAATTCTTTATGACCACTAGAAGCTGAAATAATTTTTTTTTCAAAAAATCGCTGCTGCGTTGTTTATTATTAAGGGATTATTTATGTAGGAACCCATAGGGAAATGGTTAAACTATTGTATGGAGCAGTTTACAACTCAATTATTTCAAAATTGTTGATGTTACAATAGTTTCAAGTTTCACCAGTCCAAGAGTCAGAAAGTGAGCAGTGGAGGGGGGCGTCCTTCAGCTTGCGGTGCCCGGAAAAAAACCTGACTCGGACCGGGGAATTTTGGATTATCTGGGCGAATATTGGTCGTAAAATCTTTTTTTTAATTCGTGGTTTCCCGACGAGATATGAACAATGAATGATATGTTTTTGTAGTCAAATTATTGTTAAACATAATAATAAACAAATTGTTGCACGTGCTTCTCAAATTGCGAAAAAAATGTTACAGTGGTCAACAGTATATTATTAATTAGGAATATTTAAAAATCAGATTGATTTATAATGTACCAATATTTATGGAGTTATAGCGTGAAAGAAATTAGGACTGTCATTTACCGCCAAATTATCGGTTGTACAAGAAAAATACATGTTAACTTTTTTGTTTATTTTATTGTACGAACATTTGTCACATACAAAGTCCGTTCTCCGTTTCTTAGACACTCAATTTCGAAACCCTTCATTATTATCATTACAATTATCATCATCATTATCACTCTTATCGTCATCTTTGACATAATTATCATCATCATCAACAACATCATTATTATCATTGTCACAATTATTTTCTCCCCTATTACTTTCATCGTCTTTGAATGTAATATTACAATAATTCTGGATTGGATAATCGCTTACAATATAATCGCCAAATGTAGTTTATTCTGCATCTAGAAAAATAATAATGCTATCAACAAATGTTGCTATTTGTTTCATGCTATATCTCGATAAATATTAATAGTACATTAAAAATTAATTTATTTTTTAATATTCCTAATTATTATACTGTTGACCACTGTAACAATTTTTTCGCAATTGAAAGAGAATACATATAGGCAAATATTTTCAAGTATCTAAGATTACCGCTAAATATGTAAAAGTGGTTATAAAATATAAAAATAGATTTTTTTTTTTAAAAAATCCATTTATAGCTTCCTGAACTAAAAAGATTTTAATATAATCCTTGTCAGTTTTCAAATAAGGTAGAGGTGGGTGAAATAAACTTTGTTTCGAAAAATGTTCATAACTCTGATTTAGCTTAAACGAATTTAATCTCATTTACAAGATTTATACATGTCTAAGGTTCTTTAGCGTTGTAAACTATGATTACATGTCATTCACAGGTGTTATCCTATTTTGGATATCTTTGCAAAAATTTAAATACGGTAATATATGGTATAAACATTAATACATGGAGCAAAAAAGCCTAAAAATTTAAGAAAGCAATTTTTTTTACTTTTTATTGTCAAATTTTTAACTTCTAAATAGTGTCATAAATGGTACTATATGATTTTTATTTTCGTTATAATATAACAGTAATACACCATTAGTTTTAATCCATCCAAACAGCTCTGATTGCACATCAAGTAAGCTTTGGCAACAAAATTATACAGGGTGTCTGGTAAGTACCTCCTAATTTCTCGGAAGAATACAAGGGAGATCAAAATAACCCTACTCTGTCACAGAAAAAGTTCCTAGGGTGTTTCTTAACGAAGATGCATAGTCTTAAAGGAGTACCCAGGGATTTACCTTATCGACACTAAGTTTTTTACCGACTTGTATAATTTACTGCAGTACATGTTTTAGATCGTTAGAGAAGTCAAGAACGAACTTGCAGTCACACCCGTTGTTCCTAATTTTTGACATTTGTCATTTTACAGAGCTGAAAACTGATTTTTTAAATACTTTGGTCATTCCTTTTCAAAAAAAGGTACTGCTAATTTATTTCTATAAAACTGGCGGTTTTCGAGATAAATCGCTTTTTATGCGAAATATTCAAAAGTTACTAATGTTAAACACAAACAGGTAAAAATCAGGTTGTTATTGTTAATACCTATATAATAAATTACTTTTGACGGAACTTGTCAAAACCGCCTTCAAGTAAAAATAATTTTAAAAAATGGAAGAATATTCCTAGGTAGGGATGCTGATATGCGTCTAATTTATGGTGAAACGCTGTCGAATTATTCGAAGGCTAGAAGACTTTATGGTTAAAGATTTCCAGCTCGAACATTGCCAAGTCCAAAAACCTTTCAAAGGGTTGATTAAAGCCTAAGGGAAACAGATAAAATATGTTTAGAAAGTAATTATTAGAGTTAACCAATTAATTTATTACATGTTTTATTCATGGTCATTTTTGTCGCGATGTGGCACGAGACCCCCCATAAGAAAGCTCGCGACACAAAACAATATTACCAAATGAATTGTACACGAACCTCTAACATTGTACATAAAACTCTAACGGAACAGTTACTTCACCCGTATGACGCTGAAAAAGTACAGGCTATGTCCCCGAATAATTATCCCGCAAGACTTCAATACTCCAACTGGTTTATACAGCAACATAACCTAAATCTAAATTTTATTAACCTTATTTTGTTTACTGATGAGGCCGGTTTTACAAGAGATGGTATAGTAAACTCACACAATTTACATTTTTGGGCTGATGAATACCCGCACGCAATTATTCACAACAAACACCAACCAACCTTTGGAAGGAAAACTTTGCCATAAATTAAAGTAGATGAGCACACCCTGTGTATTTTGTTTTTACTTGTTTGTGTTTAGCATTAGCAACTTTTGAGTTTTTCGCATAAAAACCGATTTATGAGTACCCTTTTTGAAGAGGGATGACCAAAGTATTTAATAAATTAGTTTTCAACTCAGCAAAATGACACCTGTCGAGTGTGGCAGTAGGTCCTTTCCTGACTTTTCTGATGATCTAAAACATTGTATTTAATCAATCTTTATGGCCTCTAAAAAATATTAAAATTTCATTCAAATTAGACAAGTTGGTTCAAAACTTCGAGCCGATAAGGCAAATCGCTAGATACCACTTTAAGCCTCTGTATTTCCAGTAAAGAACACTTAAGGAATTTTTTTCTATGACAAGATAGAGTTTAACCTGCCCTGTATGCTCTCGAGAAATTAGGAGGTACTTATCAGATACCCTGTATAAATATTTTCATTTAGATCATTTTTACCTCATACTAACAGCAATAACAGTAATAGTTGTAATTATTAATAACCAAAAGTTTAATGCAAAAAGCTCCGAATTATAAAATAATATAGTAAAAGCCTCTAGACTAAATTCACCTCTACAATCCTGACTCTGCGAAAGCTTTATTCATGCCATTTCTGGCACGGGGGAAAACCTTGTCCATAATTTAATAACAAATGTAATAAGAGTGTTTCCCTTTATGGCATTTATCATCAGGAATTACATGATCTGTTGCTTTACCTTCTGTAATTACTACACATGACTCCAGGTAAAATGCAACCTTAGTGTAAATGAATTAGAAAATTTTGTATTAACTTTTTACAAGCAGTAAATATTTTTATTTAAGAATAGGCAGTTTAAATGATTTAAGAAAATTAAATACGCACTTGCCCCTTATAAAAAAAAACATCTTAAATTCCCATTAAAATTTTGTAAGGCAATATTTATCTTGTTCTTCTCCCTCGATTACTTAAGCAGGTTTGGTCGTTCCACTCAACCTAAGAGAATTCGATGAAACTTGGTGGAAACATTACTAATGTTGTCTTAAGCTGCCTGAATTTTGCCAGAATTATTAGCTGTAGGTTTTCTAAGATATTTGATCGAGAAATGGGTATGAAATTACGCGGGTATTCATGAAAATGTGTGATACGAACCTTTTATAAATAAGGGTAACACATATAATTTATATAAACCATAAAAAGGGTTATAAAGGTCGCACAAAAGAAACTGGAGGAAGTATCAGAGTATATATATTTAGGTCAAATACAAAGATAAATAAAGACAATCAAACTGAAGAAATAATAAGAAGAGTCAAACTATCCTGGATATCTATTGGTAAACTCTCATACATCCTAAAAAACAAGAAATATCCGCAGTATCTAAGAACTAGAGTGTTCAATCAATGCATACTACCTGTCTTAACATATGGACCCCAAACATGGACGTTTACCAAAGAGAATATAGATAGAATTGCCAAAACACAAAAAGCAATGGAGAGACAAATGCTAGGTATCAGACTTATAGATAAAAAGAAGAATTCATGGATACGAGATAAAACAAAAGTAAGCGATATCTCGACACAAGTTTAAATGGAAATTCGCCGGCCATACTTTAAGACAGAAAGACAATAGATGGAGTAAAATAATCCTAGAATGGAGACCCTGGCAACACAAACGAAGAAGAGGAAGACCGCAAATGAATGGACAGACGACTTAAAAAGGCAAGCTGGACAAAGATGGGTACAGACCGCTCAAGATCGAGAACAATGGAGAAAACAAGGTGAGGCCTTTGTCCAAAGATGGATGATTGAGGCTCATTAGATGGAAGCCATAGAAAAATATATTATAGTTCATATGATATATTGATGAACTTGATTGCGCACCTAATCCTAGAATGGAGACCCTGGCAACACAAACGAAAAAGAGGAAGACCGCAAATGAATGGACAGACGACTTAAAAAGACAAGCCGCACAAGGATGGGTACAGACCGCTCAAGATAGAGAACAATGGAGAAAACAAGGAGAGGCCTTTGTCCAAAGATGGATGATTGAGGCTCATTAGATGGAAGCCATAGAGAAATATGCTATAATTCATTTGATATATTGATGAACTTGATGCGCACGTGGTTTAGGATATTATATTGAATTAAGTTTTCATATTATTTATTCGGATATTTCTACTGTTTTGTATTTCAAATTAGAAACATTTGAAAGGTGGCTAAAAAACGCGCATTTGAAAAAAATATAGCTTTATATGACCATCAGAAATCACCTTGTGTCTTAACATTAAGAGCTGAAATTTGACATGTTTCCAGTTAAAACCTTATACTATAGAATACACTACTATTAATGCAATGAATATAAAATTGTTTAAATATAAGCCCGTTAAAATGATGGTACTTGTCCGACCATTCACAGTAATTGAATTCTACTTTGATTGATATTTGTAACGAAGTTACTAATTTTTTGGGCATGAGTATGTTCGCCGGGATTTAATTTATTTATTTTACATCCGAAAAATCTGATTCTTACGGGAAAAGATTGCTTAAAGTTTCAATATTACCGGAATATAATTAAATTTACCGTGCAATGCCGGGAAATATAATTTTCCGAGATTTTCAGAGCGTCCCACCATAGTAATCGCGCGCCGCATACAGCAGTGTTGTATGCGCGATCACCGCACGTCGCCACACGTCAGCGTGGTGGGAGTTCGGGCCGTCTATTTAAGCCTGAGCAGATTATTATTTCGCTGAGAACTTCACGTTCTCCACCCGAGTCAACAGTCCAAACGGACTGGACTGGGTCGCCTGCCGGACCTCGCCTTCCTAGTCTAGCAATGTAGGTGAGGCTAGGCTTGTGTGTATATGATGTTTCACCATACACTTCCTTCCTTAAGTCCTTCCCCGCTAATGGCCACCATTGCCGAGGACCCTTGTAAGAACGGGCAATGTTGTGTCACCCTACCGTCACTGTCGAGGACCCTTATAAGAACGGGCAGTGTCGGTTCCTTTCCTAATTTCCTACACCTATTAGTCGACATTGTCGAGGACCCTTATAAGAACGGGCAATGTCGTTCCATACTGCTGACGCTGTCGAGGACCCTTATAAGAACGGGCAGCGTCAGTTCCTTTCTTTCCTTCCTACCGTCACTTATACACACACACTGATGCCGTAAGTTTACTTTTGTTTCCGCATTGACCAGGAATGTGTTTTATCGCCAGGTGCCCTCCGATGTCCGTTGATAAGGGCGCTTAACAATTGTCGCCCCGACGCCTATCGCCGCCGCCGCGAGTAGAGATCACCGTCACGTGTAGAGACGCCGCCTATCGTCGATCGATGCCGGGTTACTGTTACATATCGCATTATATCGCCGTCGGTCGAATCTTAATACGAAGCGCCATGAATCGTGAACGCGGATTTTATACGAAACGCGATAATTTACGTACGAGCCGTCGTGAATAGCATCGTAACCGTGTAGTACGAGGTACGTGAAAAGCGTCGTGAATGACACAGCCAGGTTATCGTCTTTAGCGCAGCCGACCAGTATGAGCTACCGTGAACAGCTCTCAAACATACTCTTGCCCTCCAGACCGTTTAAATGTTTATATTATTGTCCATCTTAAATTATAAGTTAGTTTTAGGCCATGTCTTATTATAAAAGTATGAAATACAGGATACAGAAGGTTTTATAACCGTTTGTTTTATTGCCTAGTCCCATTTTTAACATCACCTATAATAATTGGCAGCCGGCAGCCAGCACTAATACGCACAATTGACCCCAAGCTTGCCTTTTCTCCACTGTAACAAGCTGCCCGGTGCATAAGTGGGCCCTCGACCACATGAATCTCCAGGGTGGCGCCCGAAAACCGACCACCGAGTAGATGTTTTGACCTTCAGGCAGTCAAACTGTTGAACAGTTCAGAGAGCAGGGATATCCCGATTATAAGTAGATACCGACAAACCGATACTCCTGCGCTGAGCATTTGACCGATGACTGTCTGCACGAGAAATATCCACTGACCGATGTTCCGCTGTCGTAAACAAAGCAGATCCGTAGGGCACGACCTGCTCCCCTCCTACGAAAAACGCGTCACATAGTAAATATCTCAGCGTATTTAAATATCTATTTTACTCTTACCGCTATTTCTATGCGTGCGAGCTGCGGCTTCCCCTAATCCAGAATGACTGGACGAATACCACCAATTTTATAGATTTTTATTTAAACAATTTTACTGTTTCCAAAGAGTTTACGTTAAAAACTAATCAGAGTTTATTTCAAATAACATTATATATGCTTTATATTTAATAATAAATTGTTTTGAAATATAATTTAATTAAATTATTAATGCAATAATGTTTGGCTATCTAAATAAAGTTAATCCAACTTTTCTTCCATTAAATATGCTTGCACAAATATCTTGGAATTCCACTTGTCTTTAATAGGAAAAGAATAATCATTCTAGTTCATTTTTCCTTTTTAAATCATTTTGATTTTAAAACATAGTTGGTATATACAATCCCTATATAAAATTTATTTAAAAAATTAAATCGATTTCTAAAAATGGGCTAAAAAGTGAAAAATAACTAAAAATTTTTACATGAAACTGAAATTTTTGAAGTCGGCGCCAAACTAATATCTGATAAAATGTGCAGAAATAGGTTAGAAATACTTTAGTTGTAACTCCTTTCTTACCATAATTTGTATATTTTAGTAGTTATTTATTTCATTTAAAAATAATTTGGCGCCGACTTCAAAAATTTCAATTTCATATAAAAATTTATAGTTATTTTTCAATATTTGGCGCACTCTTAGAAGTCGGTTCAATTTTTTTTATAAAAATTTTATTTTTCGATTTTAGTTTTGAATTCATTATGATATCCATAAATTATTTGAACTAAGTACTAATCGAGATTGACTTGACTCGCAATGACTCCAAGGTGGCAAAAAAGAACTCGTTTTATCCAAAATTGTAAATCACAGTAAAATGAACCACTAAAAATTCTTTGATTCTTAGAGTTCTCCAAATACCAGTGAAATTTTGTCAAACAAATATTTAGTCTGTCATAGTAAATCCACTATCTTAAATTTCAAATTAATTTTAGATTGGTAATATGGGCCTCAAAATCTTCCAATATCGCTATTTAAAGAATCTAAGATGTAAATTTCTTAGCCCAATATATTTTATACTACATATTGAGTTTGTTATGCCCCAAAAACCACGCAAGATTAATTTTAGATGAAATCGGAAAATGTAAAATTTTCATTCCCTCATATTGTATCTTATTAACCTAAATGAAATGTAACAAATTAACTTTATATTCGTAATTCAGGACTCCGAAATCCTCCTAATATCCAATCTGAAAAAATACGAATATGGTAAAATTTTCAACCCACCATAGTCTTGATCCGCCATATTGAATTTCCAAAAAATAATTTTAACGTCTTAGTCTAGTCTAAATCTAAACCCTTCATAGCCTCCTAATACCAATTTTGCATGAAATCCGGAAAATTTCTAGAAAATCGAAAAATGTAAAATTTTCATGACGCCATATTGAATCCGCTAGATTCAGTTTTTCAAAAAATATTTTAAATTCTTAATTAACACTTACAAAAATCCCCCAATACTGAGTTTAGACAAAATCGAGAGATGTAGATCTTTAATCCTTCATCTTGAATCCCCCATATTTATTTTTTTTTAATAATTTCAGATTCGTAATGTGCGATCACAAAATCTCCCCCATATCAATTTTGAAAAAAATCGGACAAAATTAATTTTTTGTCCATCATATTGGATACGCCATACTGAATTTTTTAAAAATATTTTAGAATCGTTATGTGCGACCCCGAAAACTTCCCCACAGCAATTTTGGAGGAAGTCGCACAAAATTAATTTTTTTTGTTCGCCATATTGAATTTTTTAAAAATAATTTCAGATTTGTTGTGTACGACCCCCAAATTCCCACATACCAATTTTGAAGAAAATTGTACAAAATTAATTTTTTTGACTGCCATATTGTCAGCGCCATCTTGGATTTTACTGCACCAATTTCATCCAAAAAAATATGGGATCACCGCAGCAACTTCCTGAACATAACGTAAATAATTTCATCCAAATCGGTGCCGCCTTTCCGAAGTAATCGATGTACATACAAAAAAAAATACATAGTCAACGAATTAAGAACCTCCTTCTTTCAGAAGTCGGTTAATAAAATAAAATTATTCCATCACGTAAACCATATCTGATTCCTTGTGAGATAATTAGAAGATTTCGATATGAAGAAGGCCTCCAATCTAATTTAAAAAAAAAATGATTCCACTAATTGCAGCACTCTTACGGTCCACCTAGTTACTCCAACTATAAATCAAGTGATAAAATAAAATGTGTTCTACATGTTGAAGCTGTTGAGAAGAAAAAAGAAGGAAGAAACTGAAAAATCTCATCTTGATTAACCGTTCGTCTTTTCCTACGGAGGAAGAAATTATGTAACTCGTATTACTCCTTAAAAATTGTATCGCCACTGAAACCACGCATTTTCCGAGTATTATCTCCTACAATCGCTAAACTGTCTAGTGCAAGAAATATCTTTGTAAAAACTATAAATACAATATTAACGTTAAAACAATCTACAGTATATTGTATTATAAGATGTCTTCACTTCAGTTGCATATACTATGTATCACCTATCAATAAGTTTGTTTTCATCACGGTTGTCATTCCTTGTTAAAGTACCCCCTCCACGCATGAAACCACCGCACCTCTTTAACTTTGTTCGTGCGCTTGAAAACAGATCGGCATCTGGGATATGAGATTCAGCCTCCTATCCTGTAAAAATTCCTAGCTACACCTAAGCTTAAAAAAAATATTTAACTCTACTTAACAAATTGATTCGTTATCGTTATAACATCAGATATTGACAAGTAAGCCCACAGTTGAAAAATGTTTGAAGTTTCTCGAAGTTGTCCTAACCATGACAAGATTTTCATAGCAAGTCAGGGAGATATCGATTTCAAATCATAGAGACCATTATATTTTAAATGATTAAATATATGTATACTTGCCTCGGAAAAAAAGTAACTTTACCATCACAATTATTTCTCTTACCCTTGCAAAGAAATTGTTTACTCCCTAGATTTTCACTCGTACGATATGGCTAGTTAATTGGATTGGATATTGTGGGTTTCATGATGACCTTATGATGAACCTTATTTAATATGAACTTGAAAATAAATTTTCAAGAGGAGAGTTGAGGAACGCAGAAAAACAGTTTAAACTTTAGTACTGTAAATCATAAACATTCTATTAGTTCATAAATATAATAATTTTGAAAGACTGGAATGAATACTTTTGACATAAAATTTTGATTAATAGTTTCTTTACAGCCTCTAATTTATCTATAAAATTCTGTCTTGAAAATATGGTTCCTGTGTTTGTTTGAAGGTCATAGACAATGATGTTTCTTGCAAAGTAGTAGATATCTGTTGAACTTCCATTTTCCCTTAGCTACATGACTATTTATACTAAAAGTAAATGCAGTGGAGTGTGACTGAGATGGGTGCAGTCATGCCTGCGATGACAAAATCCCATTTTTTTTATGCTGCATTTAGTTTTAGTTTACAATTACTAAGAAGTGGTTTCCACACTTCTCTTATATCTAAAGATGGTTTACTAAAACAACTCGGGTTCTGATGTATAACCGAGGCTTCTTTGAATTTCCGTTTTCTCCAATATTGTTCTCTGTGTAGTATTTTAGCTTCAGACCATTTTTATGTGGTGTCCATGAGTCCAGGCATGGTTGGCGGCACCAGATTTTTCTGTGTCTCCTCGAGATGTGCATTTTTGATGTTCTTTGATCCTTACGTCAAGAGGTTTCTTTGTTTCGCCAATGTAGGAATTGCCACATTCACATGGTATCTGATATACACAGTTCTTCATGTCTCTTTGAGTTTTTGGTTTGACCCTAGTGAGCCGACTTCTCAGAGAATTATTTAAATTGAAAACAACGTTGATTTTATATAGTTCTCCTATCCTTCTAACTTTTTCTGAAATGCCTTTAAAATAGGGGATGTTCAATACTGCTAAAGTCTGGTCTTCTTCAAGTTTCTTGCTTATGATTTTTATACATAAGCAAAACACGCCCTTACGACCAGAACTCTCCGACTACTGAACTTGCCAAATTTCTTCTTCCAATCCTGAGACCATTACAAGGAAATACATCGTCCTGGGTTAAGAACTCGCAACATTTCGTAGAAATTATACGTGAAATAGAAATACAACCAGAAGACCATTTTATTAGCTTTGACGTGGAAAGCCTATACACCAACGTTCCAGTTGAGGACTCACTAAAATCATAAGAAAGAAACTTGAAGAAGACCAGATCTTAGCAGAGAGAACATCTTTACCACCGCACGTCATTATGGACTTGTTGGAAAGTTGTTTGGCTAATTCCTATTTTCAAGAAAAGGAAAAATTCTACATCCAGGATGATGGACTACCGATGGGATCTTCACTCTCACAGGTGGTCGCAAATATTTTCATGGAATGGTTCGAGACGTTTGCAATTGAATCCACAACTAAGAAACCAAACTTATGGCTCAGATACGTAGACGATACTTTTATTATTTGGAGTGGAAACGATGAAGAACTTCGAAACTTTCTTTTTTATCTCAACAATATCAGCCCGACTATTAAACTCACCATGGAGAAAGAAGTAGAAAAATAAATTACCATTCTTAGATGTCTTGGTTGAAAGAAATGGCAGACAAATTCGAACTTCGGTTTACAGAAAAGCCACGTACACAGGACAATACCTTAATTATTCATCTGATCACTCCAACAACACCAAACAAGGAATTATAAGAAATCTCGTAGATAGAGACTTAACTCTCTGCAACTCCAACGAGAATTTGATGAAAGAGATAGATTATATTATAAATGATCTGACAGGCAACGGATACCCAGTATATCTAGTGGATAAATTTCTTGAACAACGCAGAAATAGGACAATATCGACAACGAATGAAGAAAGCAAACCAATATTGAACATCCCCTAGAAACAGAAAAATTTGGTGCCGCCAACTATGCCTGGACTCATGGACACCACATAAAATTATCTGAAGCTAAAATACTACACCGAGAACAACATTGAAGAAAACGGAAATTTAAAGAAGCCGCGGTTATACATCAGAACCATAGTAAACCATCTTTATATATAAGAGAAGTGTGGAAACCACTTCTTAGTAATTGTAAACTAAAACTAAATGCAGTACAAAAAATGGGATTTTGCCGTAGCAGGCATGACTGCACTTATCTCAGTCACACTCTACTGCATTTAATTTTAGTATAAATAGTCATGTAGCTAAGGGATTTATTTAGTTTCACTTGAAACCGGCTAGAGATAACTACTAGCCGAAACGTCGTGATATTCAACAAAAATAAAGACAATGGAAGTCCAACAGATATCTACTACTCTGCAATATGGTTTCTGTAGCAGAACGAAAACGAACTTTCGCATGCCTTTTAGAATAGAAAATCTAGAAGTACGCAAAGAGTCTTTAAAATCTGCAAGGTCATGTTATGAAATCCTTAGCAAAATATAATAGAGTGCGTCCACCAAAAATGAGCCTCCGCTATTTTTCGCACGTGAATTAGACAGAGATCGATATATTTTGTTATCTTCTTTCTAGTGATAGAATCAAATTTTTCGAAAAATCAATTTTTCATAGAAAAAATCAAATTTCAGGTTGAATTAAAAAAATGTGTCATAATTTTTTTCATCAAATTTTTTAAAATCGTAAGTGCAGGTAGAAACAATAACAGGTTGCGGAGGTATGAATAAATAAAGAGCGCGGCAAGTCCCCACGAATGTGTGGTGTAGAGCAAGTCACTTAATAGGAGATAATCACTTATTCATCCTCTAGAGATCGCATGTCTATGCACAAGTTATTTGGATTAGTTCCATACAAATACGAATATTTATGTACTGAAGACCAGCTCAAACAAAAATTTGAATCTGACAAATATCTTTATATACGCAATAGTTTCATAGTGCAAAACTTTTGAGGAAGACGAAATTTGCAATACTAAGTAACTCAAATAAGTCAAAATAGGTTCCTAAAAAATCTGCTACATAAAATCATTTTTTTAAACAAATATTAAATATTACATCAAAATATAGATAAAATATTTACAAAATAAGTAAGTATAACATGGTCAAGTGTTCTTACTGGCTAGATGGGTTCCGCGCTGTGATTTTCATTTATTTATATCTCGATAACCCGTTATTTTCCCAACTTGAATAAGATTTTGTTGAAAAATTATATTATTTTTTTATGTCAATAAGTAAAAAAAAATCCCTTGTTAGAATCAGGCATGAATAAAGGAATGTTGCGACAGAGCGATGCTTGACGAGATTAAGGATTCTTCTCTTTATAAGAGGGGTTAAAAATTTATAAATGGGCTATTTTTTCCAATTATAAGTGAGAAGAAAATTCGGCTCCCGCGTCATCAAGAATGTTTTATGCTAAGACTAAACGAGATTAGTCAGATCACTCACATTGACAGGCATATATTTGTGTATCGTGAACATGTAATGTGATGGATCAAGTCATATGTGATCACTTCTGATTTATAGTAATCAAGATATTTTAACTATCACATTAAGTCAAAATTGCTAGAATAATAATTTTTATTAACTTTATATTAACTTCATATCTTATCTTTCATTTTCAGAGGAATGTACAGCAGATAGATGTAGCAGAGTGCCATGCCAACATGGAGGAAAATGTCTTACAAGTGAAAATTCAGCCGTTTGTTTGTGTCCGTTGGGGTTTTCAGGAGACCTATGCGAAATAAGAGTTGACCTACAGGTAAGTTAAAAAGTTTTAAAATTCGGTTTAGACAGGGGCGGATCTAAGAAGGAGGCGCGGTGGGGGCAATCGTCCCTTCTCCAGAAGTTTCAAATTCAAAAAAAAAATTTTGCTGTCTGTCCCTATATTCAAGATAATATAGACTCAACCTTCCAAACCCACATATAAGAGTAAGGCAAGGTAATCGATCGATATGTCAATAATAAACACCGTTTAGTTCACTTCCTTTTACAGTGTAATTTAATATAATAATATTTTCTCGTGTAACGTATTTTTTGCTTAATAAATTTATAATATAAATATTCTTACAACTTGGCGTATCAAAAAGAAAATTTCTTTTATAATTTGCTACCCTCCAGTTACGTGGTTATGTGATTTTACTTTGGGCCTTCTGAATATAGACTCACCTACCTGCTCCATTAGGAACATGGATCTCGTTGAACCCCTGTTATGATATTTTGGAAGCTTAAGTTTATGGCACATTGAATTAATCGTGTCATCTCGCTTTCGCTTGTCATACTGTATTGACTGTGTTATCTTAGTGTCTTGTTTACAGGATAGAGGGGGGAGGAGGATTTCAACCTTTTCTTTGCTTTTTTGATGTCGATCCCTAAAAGTTCCCTATTTTTTTTACGTTGTTATTATATATCTTTCATTTATGTTAATTTTAATTTTTTTCTACTGATGTCTCAAATTTCAATAATTATAAAAATATGACTATTGTTTTATACCGATATATGCCAGAAACACTTCATCTATTAATACGAGAAGATATAAATTATAGAAAAACATCAAATAGCGATCCAATCAAAATTAAGCTGAACTAGCTTGAACCCTACTTTAACTTTAAAATTTACTAATTACAAATTCCATAATCACCAAAAATTAGACATATAAACTAATATTAAATATGACCACCTTTTGCTCTGATAATATTTTCCAAAACGTTGCAATGGCATTAATTTTTTAAAATAATTTATTTAAGTTTTCAACTATTCCATTTACAATTTACTCATTTAGATTCTTTCATTTGTTGTTTCATACTCTTTATTTTTAGCGTCTAAATAATACCAAATATTTTCTATAATGTTAAGGCCCTGTGAGTGAGGTGGAGTTTAAATGACCTTGGGGCAATTGTGGAACAACCATTCACAATCCACACCTGGACTATGTTGTAATGAATATTTAAATACACATTTTTACCGTTACCAGTCCTCCTTTGTGTTTTACAATTGCACACAAATTTTCTTTATTTTGTTTTTCATTGGCGCACATTTGAACTGAAAATATTATATTTAAACTTATCGGTAAAAATAACATAGTCTTGTAACCATCCAGACTCAAAATTTATTCTGTGGTGAAGTTGAACTGTACATTTTTATCGCCAATGGTTTTTTCTGGCATCTCGGCCTAGGTATTCATTTTTCTAGTACTAATTACTTTTTGAGAATAATTTTCCAACAAATTTTTAATTTTTTTGGCACTCATTTAGAGATTTTTATGGATATCTTTCATTATAAAATGGATGTGTATTTTCATCTATTTACGCCAATTACTCTGGAACGGCGGCACCGATTTGAATGAATTTTTTTGCATCATGTTCAGGAAGTTACGGCGGTGGTTCCATATTATTTTGCACGAAATTGGGACAGTAAAATCCGAGATGACGCAAAATTTATTTTGTCCGATTTTCTTCAAAATTTTATGGGGAAATTTTCGGAATCGTCCATTACGAATCTAAACTTATTCTTAAAAAATTCAATATCATGTCGATTTTCTACAAAACTGGTAAAGGGACTTTTTGAAGGTGTAAATTTCGAATTTAAAATTATTTTTAATACATTCAATATGGCAGATCCAATATGGCAGATTTATATTTTTACATCTTTCCATTTTTTCAAAATGGTGACATATAACGAATTTAAAATTATTTAAAAAAAAATACAATATGGCGAATCCAATATGGCGGACTAAAAATTGAACATCTCTCGATTTTCCTAACTTGATACAGGGGGCTTCTGATCTAAAATTGTTTTAAAATAATTCAATATGGCAGACGCAATATGGCGCTCTTAAAATTTAATATTTTCAGATTATGTCCTAAATAGGGTTTTCAAGGATTTAGGTAAAGATTAGAATAATAGTTTGAAATTATGTTTTTGAATTTCAATAGGGTGGATCCTAAAGGGTGGGTGGCAAATTTTACGTTAATACATTTTCTCAAAATTGATATTAGGGGTTTTCAAAATCACAGTTTACGAATCTGAAGTTAATTTAATATAGTAAATGCAGTATGGGAGACAAAAAATTTATATTTTTTCGATCTTGTCCAGATGGATATTGGGGTATATATTATGGATTTTAATACATTTCTACCAAATTCTATATGTCGGACAAAATACATCGGACTGAAGAATTTACATGTCTCAAGTTCTTTAAATAACGGTATTGGCGAGTTTTGGGAAAGTAGATTACGAACCTAAAATTATTACTTAAAATTCAAGATAACGGATATACTATAGCAGACTCAAAATTTGGTTGGTACAATTTCATTCAAAACTGTTATTTGGAGAATTCTCAGAATCAAAGGGATTTTTTTTATTCAATTTAGTGAGGTCAACAACTTTGGATAAAATAGGTACTTTTATGCGACCTTACAAACACATCTGCTGTATATAAAATGGATAACAGCTAATTTCTTTTATTTGGCTTCAGTTAATATAGTAGCCATAATTTTCACTACTAAGCATTTCATATTAAATTTTTGGAAGATAATGCTTATATATTTATTATGTTGGAAACATACAAAAAATGAACTGGATCGATTTGAAAAAGATAGTGCAGAAATAATTAAAAGGCCGCTTTAACTTTAACATTAGTAATATTTAATAAAATATAGTTTCTACTCGTATTAACACCGAAAATATGCGAAAATTCGCTCAATAACATATAATATTTACTCAAAATCAATAAATTTCACTTCAGTTGATGATGTTTTCGTCAATAAATGTGATATAGTTTTCGTCGAAAAGGAGTTCGAACGATTTAATTAACTTTATTAATTTTTCGTAGATATCTATCTTTACATCTCAATATTTTATACAAGAAGTTTCATGAAAATAACTCTGCTTGAGAAATGTTTTTCAACTATTTTTTGTTAGATAATATTTCGATTGAAAGACTTTACCGAATATGTCTTCATTATTTATTTCCATATGGCTCTATATAAAAGAGAAATAACTAGTAATACATTTGAAGACATTTTAAAAGCATTACTGTATCTATCATTTGTAAATTATTACTTTATTTTTAGATGGGTGTATGTTGTCGATATTTGAATTTTAACGATATATGAAAAAAAGTCAGTTTAAACCGAAAAATAAAAAGGGAATTTTATTTCGTTATTTCATTATTTGCCTATGTATTTGTTTATTTTAAGAGATTACACAGAGTGTTCTAATACTGACGTAAAATCTAATAAAAGAAAATGTTTTACATTAAATATGCATTTGAGCACCAGAATTCATTTTCTTTACTTATGGCTACTTATAAGTAACAAGGTAGCTTCGATTTGACATTTTTTAATAAATAATGAAAAATTACGATAGTAATTTGAAAGCTTTCATACAGAAACTTTTTCAGATATTTACATCTCGGAATAAAACGTAATTTTTCTATTATGAACTGTGAAATACAAATATTGAAAAATATAGGTTTTCTATTAAAAAAATCTGAGTTTGTTTTACAAAGAGTTTATGGTTCATCCTGTATGAACTAAAATATCTCACTGATGGGCCATTTAAGACAAACAAAAAAGTACCCTATCATTTTTTACAATATTAAGCAACAAGATAATATGTGATTCTTGAATCAATCGGTCTGATTAATTATTTTGATATTAAAACCAAGTTTTGATAAATACTCTCTAATTTTTTTCCAGACACAAACAATACCAAAAAACATTCCAGATAATATCATTTTGAAAATGTAATTAAATTAAATTTAATAGGTTATTAACTTATTTTCCTTTTCTTCTTTTAACTAAATAAATTATACAAGATGGGTCTAAATTCTAAATTTATCTCTAATTACAGTGAATTAAAATATAGCTGGATATAAAATAAATCTAAAATTTTAAGTACCAAAAAAACTTTACCTGAATTTACATTAAAAAATTTTTCGAAATGCGCTAATAATTAAAAAATATATTTAATTATGGAATTGAGGAAATATACCCAATGACTAGCAAAGAATATTAATCATATTACTTCTATAAACGATCTTTTGCCACTGGAAACATCGAAACATATTTAAGTATTCTGAAACCGTACGGTGCTTTACGAAGTTTGTTTAATTAGGCAATCAAACTTTTGTCCACAGATTTAAAACAAACGAGACATAGCCTAATCGCGTAAGCGAAGTCCTAGTTTTCAAATATATATATATATATATATATATATATATATATATATATATATATATATATATATATATACATATATGCTTTATTGTTTATCCGGGAGTTCATCCGTTCGTCATTGTTTCCTGTTGAAGGATCTTGCATATATATATATATATATATATATATATATATATATATATATATATATATATATATATATATATATATATATATATATATTTATATGTTATGTCGGATATTCTCACGGGTGTGATGTGTAATCGAAGGTTTTCGGGCATCCCGTGTATGTGCTGAGTCCCTCTCATGACTATAAGGCAGCTGACGCCTGCGACTCCGGTGCTATCGGTACCGTGTGTCCATCAGGTTGCGAGACCTGCTGCGCATCATCGGCCCTGTTGCCAGTGTTTGTGGTTGCGTTGCCGAGTTGTAATCTGTTTCGTTACTAAGTGGTACTGGTTGATGTTGGGCGAGCCAGAGCAGAAGTTGTTTTTTGCTTGATAGCGTTCACATGTTCGTCTCTTCTGGCGATTATTTTACGGCCAAACCAACCGTAAAATAAGCGTCAGAAGAGACGAACATATGAACGCTGTCAAGCAAAAAACAACTTCTTCTACTCTGGCCCTGGTTAAACACAGGATATAAGATAAATTTCTCAGGAACAAAAATGCTATCGAGATGTGAAAACCTGTCTACAAGAGTTATAAGGGAAGCCATTGAAATTACAAAGAGGCCCAACAACTTAAATAGCAGAGATGATAGCCAACGTGTGCCTAATACTTGGAAAAATCTGCTTACAAAACATCAACCAGTACCACTTAGTAACGAAACAGATTACAACTCGGCAACGCAACCACAAACACTGGCAACAGGGCCGATGATGCGCAGCAGGTCTCGCAACCTGATGGACACACGGTACCGATAGCACCGGAGTCGTAGGCGTCAGCTGCCTTATAGTCCTGAGAGGGACTCAGCACATACACGGGATGCCCGAAAACCTTCGATTACACATCACACCCGTTAAAATATCCGACATAACATATATAAATATATATATATATATATATATATATATATATATATATATATATATATATGCAAGATCCTTCAACAGGAAACAATGACGAACGGATGAACTCCCGGATAAACAATAAAGCATATATATATATATATATATATATATATATATATATATATATATATATATATATATATATATATATATATATGAAGCAAAATGCGAACAGTAAATGCAAACTTCGATCCAACCATATCCTTTCCGTGTTGGAGGTTGCACAGTTGGGACAAATTGCTAAGGAACACAATTTATCCTATTCCACCACCGAGATGATAGCCTACCTCTACCACCATACCGAGAAGAGAGCCAAACCTTACCCTCCCCGCCACAGTGATACGGCAGAAGTACACGTTTCGTTTGTACTAGACTCATCAGGGTACCGACATGCACCTGGCGGTACAAACGACAGATCGGAAGGAAGCATGCAAATACTGAACGCGGCTTCTCCGACCTCCCGCCGGATATATATATATATATATATATATATATATATATATATATATTACTATGTGTTTTTTCTCACTCATGAAAAGTAATTCATTATTTCCATTACATAGTATGCCAAAACATTATTACCTATCACCATCTCCAATCAACTTACCAAATATATGATGATGTCCGGAAAACACCAGTGAAGAAAATTGAATAAAAATTTCAACTTCGGTATGTTGCAGCTTATTATCTAACAGCATTAATATTTAGCATAATCATCGAGCTTAATAGTTATAAAATATAAATTAAAACTCAATTTTGAAACTTTCTGAGAAAAAATTTCTTTATCTGATATTGTCTTTTTGTATAAAAAGCATTAAATATGAGCAAAGCCACAAAAAATAAAATTCTAAAAGCTTCTACAAATATACTTTACCTCTAGAGGGCCTTTATGTCAACTGAATATGACAACAAAAGCAAATACAACGCACATAAATTTTTAAAACTTTGTTTAATTTTGCCCTTTTGTTGGTCTGTTTGTAGTAATCAAAAAGAGTCTGTATTAAATTTTCAAGATTTGCAGTATGTTTGTTAAAATATTGTATTCTGTTCTCAAATTGCGATAAAATGCATAAAAATAACAATAAAAGAAGTTACAGCAATTGTTCTTAGAAATATAACGCAATCAAATAAAGAGTTTGTCATACTAAATTTTACCATGTAGTTCCAAAATAAGTTTATTGGGTTTGTTTTTATTTTTGTCCTTACTTAGTCTCTCTATAATGAAATAATTTAAAAAGTCACAAAATACATAGCTATTATGCGATTATATTTACATTTTTTTCTATTTCAGTCAGCCACCGAAAAATCAATACAAATTTCAATCATAAAACTAACTCAGAGCTTTGGAAAGAAACTGAATTTCAACTATAAATCTTGAATTGCCAAATTTCCAACACTGAATTATTTAGTTTGCTTTGTTAATTTATGCTTAACACTAATCTTCTGTATAACTATATATTATGTTCTAAAAAATTGAAAAATTCTTAAACGACAGCACATGTGTGTATTTTTAATTAAAACTTTTGTATATCCAATGGAAGTGTTGAATAAATGTTATTCCTTTGTGGTACCATATAAGGTACAAGACAAACTAAAATGATACATCATATTCCAATTTATGAGTACCAATATTTCACAACAAGACAAGAATGGCTTTTGAATGAAAATAGATCCCTATTTTATTTAAAAGTAATATTGAAGTAATTACAGATATTTTTTACAACTGTACACTTAAATACCTACTGTTCTAAAAAATGAACAAAAAATATTAGAAGTAGTTCATACTTTAATAATTTTTTATACTTTTTATAAGAAGTTTAGCATGGTCTATAACATATTTTCAAATATCAAAATTTATCAGTCGGATTGAAGGGTTCGTTACAAAATATAAATTTTGGGCACCGGTAAAGTACCTATATTTTTTTCAATATCAAAAATGATTATAAAAAAAAGTTGTTTAGCATTACAAATTAGATTCAAATATAATATGCCGATATGTACTATCTAATTTTCAATATATATATATATATATATATATATATATATATATATATATATATATATATATATATATATATATATATGTATATATATGTATATATGTATATATATGTATATATATATATATACATATGTATATATATGTATATATATATATATATATACACATATGTATATATATGTATATATATATATATATATATATATATAGGTAAAAAATAATTATAATAAATTATAACTATTCTTTACCAATTTAAAGTATTTTCAATTTTCAAAATTTCTATATAGATATAGATGTGTTCCTACCTGTAAATTGACTTCTTCCCAGGTGAGTTCAGTAGTTTATAAGATATCAATCAGACAATCAATACACAGAATGATAAAAACACAAAATATAAATTTTATTTAACAATAAAAAAATGGCACAATATTATTAATTATTACTAGATGGAATTAAATGGTCAACACTTTTATCTTTCATCCAACACTATTTCTAATCAATATTACCTATTAGTTACTTTTATCTACCATGCATTGACTTTTAACAACCTGGATCACAAATTGGCAACATTTATTTCGTAATCGTCTACTAGATGGCTATAGTGCAGTTTTATATAGAAAGCGTCGTTTATTTCTTAGAAATAATATTATTTTAAACAAATTACCGTGTGCTGTGTTGTGATACAAGTAGTTAATATAGTTTCACACCTAATATTTATGATGATAAATATTATTATATTCTAACAGGTTAGTGGAACATTTTATGAAAAGTTAGATTAATATTGGATGCTAGTTTTCAATGTCAACGAAAAATTAAAGCAATCTACTGCCTTATTTATTATAAATACCTTATTATGTTTTCTTCTATTTAGTCCCAATATATTATCAAATACATTTCCAGTAATTTTATTTTTTTTTCTTCTTTAAAAATCCTCCAAATCTCTAAAAATATTTTAGTTGTCGTTTCCTATAAAGTAAGGAATTAACAAAAAAAAATTTTTTTAATTTTAATATCTTGAAAAATTGAATTTAAATTTTAACAATTTTGACTGTAATTTTAATGTTTTTATTAATATATTGACATAAACATGATTATTGAGCATAATTGACTTGACTTTAGAGTTTTTTCGACATCTTGATATATATAAAAGCCACTTGGGCACATTATTTATATATTAAAATTGATAAAAATTAACACTTTGCACCTTAAAATTTATGACAATTTTAATTAAATTTTGTTTATAAAAACTCTAAAATGTTTATTGTTACTTTAAAATTATTGCTTAAAATAAGCTTAAATTTACCTTATAAACTAATTAAATCTATGTTACATTCTATAGTTTTATATAAAATATGGTTTTAATTTACACATAATTTCTTTAATAACTCTTAAAACTAAACCATTTTTTTTATATTTCATACATTTATTTATCACTATTCACAGTATTTTTGTCTGAATTTTGCACTAATTTTTCCACTTCACGCACTTTTGTGTTTTATGAATGATTGTTTTAATGGGACAAAAGAAGATGTATAACACTTCATTATTAGCTTTCCACGCTCTTGTTATTCATTTAAATATATACATTTGTTTGTATTAATCCTTCCTCTAACTAATACAATACTTTTTACATAGTTTTTTAATTAACTTTAGTTTTTATAGAAAGAAATATGTCATATTTTTTAAGAATATAACAATTCTCAATTATTTTACTTATTCAAGAATTTTGGATTTTACTATCTCTTTCTTAAGACTTTATCTGTTTATTTACACTACGATTTAAACAATACATCTTATGCTATACTTAAATCTAATTTTATCCTATTTTAAACCAAATCTACTGGCATATTAGCCAGTAAAATACATCATTTAACCTTTTTGTGTCTGATTTTTTCTCTCTTTATCTCAAATAAAACAGTCTAAGCACTTATTTATACAATATATATATATATATATATATATATATATATATATATATTTATATATATATATATATATATATATATATATATATATATATATATATACAGGGTGTCCGATAATTTCTAATTTCTCTGGAGCAAATAGGGAAGGTCAAAATAAACCTACTTTGTCATAGAAAAAAAATTCTAAACTGCCCCTTAACGGAGATACAGAGCCCTAAATGCGTACCTAGCGATTTACCTTATTGGCTCAAAGTTTTCCATTTAATGAAATTGTAATATTTTATAGAAGACTTATTAAATCATACTACCGTAGATATTTTAGATCATCAGAGAAGTCAGGAGCGGACTTGCAGCCGCGCTCATTGGGCCTAATTTGCGACAGGTGTCATTTTACAGAGCTTTATATACTTTGGTCATTCCACTTCAAAAAAAAATCACTCTTAATTTATTTCCATAAAAGTGGCGGTTTTCGAGATGTAAAGGTTACAAAAGTTACAAATGCTAAACACAAAGAGGTAAAAATCAGTTTGTTATTATTAATACCTATATAATGACTTACTATTCCTATTGACGTAATTTGTCAAAACCACTTTATTTCAAGTAAAAATAATTTTAAAAAATGGAAGAATATTTTTGCGCAGAGTATGCTGATATACACTTAATTTATGGTAAAGCGCTGTCAAATTCTTCGAACGCCAAAAACCTTTCAAAGGGTTGATCGAAGCCTAAGGGAAATAGGTAAGAGTTGATTAGAAAATAACGTTTAGAATTAACCAATTAATTATTTACATGTATTATTCAGGGTCATTTTTGCAACGACGTGGCGGTGAGGGCCTTCCCAGGAGAGCACAAGACCCTCACGTAGAGAAACAAATTTTGCAAGATATTGCTGACAACCCTTCAAAGCATACGAAAGCTCGCAACACAAAACAATGTTACAAAATGGATTATACAAGAAACAGAACAGTTACTTCACCCATACAACGTTGAAAAACTACGCGCTATGTCTCCGGATGATTATCCCGCAAGACTTCAATACTCCAACTGGTTTATATAGCAACATAACCTACATCTAAATTTTTATGACCTTATTTTATTTACCGATGAGGCCGATTTTACAAGAGATGACATAATAATCTCATATAATTTACATTTTTCGGTTAATGAAAACCCGCACGCTATAGTTCAAAACAAACACCAACAAAGATTTATTTTAATTGTGTGGGCTGGCATCATCGCATGAAAACCAATTTATCTCGAACACCGCCAGTTTAATCGAAATAAATTAAAAATATCTTTTTTGAAGAGGAACGACCCAAGTATTTAAAAAATCAGTTTTTACCTTTTAAAAATTAGGCCCAACGAGTGTGGCTGCAAGTCCGTTTCTGACTTCACTGATGATCTAAAACATCTACTGCAGAATGGTTTAATAGGTCTTTATGGACTCTATAAAATATTAAAATTTCATTAAATTATACAAGTCGGTTCAAAACTTGTAGATAGTAAAATTTGACGATAACATTGGGACAACCAGGCAGTCAAATTTGGAAAACTATTTTTGGTAATATTTGTCACCCTTGTCAACCGTTCAGTGATTTGATTTATCAACGATTTTAAATTTGAAAAAATTTGTGTACAAAAACGACGTTTTACTTGTTTTCGTAAGTTTTCAATAGGATTAAAGTCTGGGGATTTTACTGGCCACTACAAAACCTTAACATTTTTTTTCTGAAACTGCTCTTAAACAATTAGTATTGTTATGAACCATTATCCTATTAGAAAATCATATACAATAATATTTCGTACTATGCGCATAGCATTACATTATATTATATGCATATAGATAAATGGATTCATGTTGTGATTAATGAA
This sequence comes from Diaprepes abbreviatus, assembly GCA_034092305.1. Lineage (NCBI taxonomy): Eukaryota > Metazoa > Arthropoda > Insecta > Coleoptera > Curculionidae > Diaprepes > Diaprepes abbreviatus. The sequence continues at coordinate 634,633 of JASJET010000053.1, forward strand.
GTTTAAAGTATCCACCCAATTCGACATACAACAACCCAACAGAAAAACTCTGCCTTTATCATGTTTACTTGTGGGGTGTAACATATTGGGGGATTAAACCTTGTATTGATGGGCTAACTTCCATCAGAACTATAAATATTGTAACGTTTTTCATCGCCTAATAGAACTGTTTTCCACATGTCTGTTATCCAGTTTAAATGCCAAAGTACACATTCAAGCCTTGCGATTATACATCTTAACAAAACAATAGGCTTTGTAACAAGGCATCTATTAAACAGTTTTACTTCGACCAACCTTCTGTGAACAATCTGTGGAACTTTGGAATTTCAGCAATTCTGTATGCAGACTTCCAGGGATCGTGTTCAGAAATTCTCTAAATATGTATGTCAATTTATAGTCTCATTTGTCTCATTCTCTTTGACTTCCGTAGTCCCTTATTGCCTCCTTTCATTATAAAATGAATTATTTTGGATGCACTGCATCTGGATAAAACAAACTGTCTTGAAATTAAAATTCGCCTGTTACCTTCCGATAATATATTTTCTATACAATGCTTTAATTTTTTCGAATATATAATACATTTTCGCAGAAATATTTATAAACATTAAATTAGCTCGTCAGACTGTTACTGTTATTAAAATCTTTCTTTTTTTAGTATAATTTTTTATTGTTTTTTTTTTCAAGCCCTCTTGTGTTAAAATATTTCCAATATCCCTTGTATTTGTGCCTAATATCTCATTTCATAACTATTTTAGCAGACCAAAATAACAATAATTTAGGGTCAGACCCGACATCTACTTAAAACAATGTTTGGATAGCTTAAATAGTATTTGGACGCTTGTAACTTAATACCAGTTTACATTCCATTTTATAATTAATGACTGCTAACAAGCGAAGTTACAACTCATTTCGCAGTTCCTAATCGGCATTAGAAGTGGCAGGAGGAGTAAATTATTTTGTATGGTAGTGGTATAGTCCAAACGGTGTAAATCTTTTCGTAAAAATTAAGCAAATGCATCAAACTAGTGACATTTTTTCTGGTAACTGTAACAGGATTGAAGTGGCCTATTCTACTATTTTCCTTTTCCGTTATTTAACAAGAAATTTGTCCAATGGTTTATAAGCAAGTTTTACAAACTAGATATCCTTAAGAAAGAAAAATTTTATACAGAAAATTTTAAAATCGAAGTTTTTCGTTCTGTATACGCATATCGATAATTTTATGTCCTGTTTGTATAGGGTTATTTAATGAGGAGTTTAAATGCTTTTAATGGATTCGTTATTTCAAGAGAAAATTTAAATATAATATGAGAGATTTTAATGGCGGATTAAAATGTTCAACAATAAAATTTTTATAAAGAAATTGAACCGACTTCCAAAAGTGCGGTAAAAAGTGAAAAATAACTATAAATTTTTATATGAAATTGAACTTTTTGAAGTCGGCGCCAAACTAATACCTGATAAAATATGATTTGCATAAACAGATTAAAAATACTTTATTTGTAATCGCTTTCTTACTAAAATTTGTACATATTAGTAGTTATTTATTTCATTCACAAATAATTTGGCGCCGACTTCAAAAAGTTCAATTTCATATAAAAATTTATAGTTATTTTTCTCTTTTTAGCACACTTTTAGAAGTTGGTTCAATTTTTTTATAAAAATTTTATTTTTCTATTTTTAGTTTTAGAATTCATTATGATGTCCATAAATTATTTGAACTAAGTACTAATCGAGATTAGTGTACCTCGCAATGACTTCAAGGTGGCAAAAAAGTACTCATTTTATCCAAAATAATCATCCTAAAATGAACCACTAAGAATTCTTTGGTTCTTAGAGTTTTCCAAATACCAGTAAAATTGTGTCAAGCAAATATTTAGTTTGTCATAGTAAATCCACTATCTTTAATTTAAAATTAATTTTAGACTGGTAATATAGGACCCAAAACCTTCCAATATATATGTTTAAAGAACCTGAGATATATTTTATACTGCATATTGAGTTTGTATACGCCTCAAGAACCCCACAATATCAATTTTCAATATTTAAAGAACCTGAGATATAAATTTCTTAGCTCGTTATATTTTATACTGCATGTTGAGTTTATATACGCTTCAAGGAACCCACAATATCAATTTTAGAGAAAATCGGAATATGTAAAATTTTCCGTCTCTCATATTGTATCTTATCCACCTAATAGTTGTAAAAAATTAACTTCATATTCGTAATACACGACCCCGAAAATCCTCTAATACCAAATCTGAAAAAATGCGAATAAGTTAAAATTTTCAACTCACCATATTGCATCCACTATATTGAATTTCAAAAAATTATTTTTTACTCAATATAATCTAAATCTAAACCCTTCAAAGCCTTCTAGTACCAATTTTGGATGAAATCCGGAAGTTTAAAATTTCTAGACTTATATTCGCTATTTACATCCTGAAAAACGATTCAATCCCGCCTTTGAACAAAATCGAAAAATGTAAAATTTTTAGTTCACTATCATGGATTTGCCTTAGTGGATTCTGAAAAACAATTTTAAATTCATAATTTACACTCCCAAGAACCCCGTATATCATTTTGGAAGAAAATAGAAAAATGTAAAATCATATTGAATCTGCCAGATTGAGTTTTTCAAAAAATATTTTAAATCCCTAATTAACACTAACAGAAATACCCCAATACTGATTTTAAATAAAATCGGGAGATATAGAATCTTTAATCCGCCATATTGAATTTTTTTAAAATACTTTCAAATCTCCCTCGTTCCAATTTAAAGGAATTCGTCCGCCATATTGGATCCGCCATATTGAATTATTTAAAAATATTTTGGATCCATTATATGCGACCCCGAAAACTCCCCACACCAATTTTTGAGAAAATCAGACAAAATTAAATTTTTTTGTCCGCTATATTGAATTTTTTAAACATTATTTTAGATTCGTTATGTACGTCTCCAAAAATTCCCGAATACCAATTTTTGAGAAAATTAGACAAAATTAATTTTTTTGGCCGCTACTTCAAGTACCTTGGATGTTATATTACTGAACAGCTTGATCCAGGTCAAGAAGTTAAATGCAGAATCGAATCAAGCCACACAACTTTTCCAAGAATGAGATCGCTTGTCTGCAATGACAATATATATATATATATATATATATATATATATATATATATATATATATATATATATATATATATATATATATATATATATATATATATATATATATATATATATATATATATATATATATATACATATATATATATATATATATATATATATATATATATATATATATATATATATATATATATGTTACATCTGGTCAGTGTTGTTGTATGGGGTGGAGGTGTGGACACTGAAGCCTGCCATGATAAATCGCTTAATTATAGGAAATGTAACAGAAAAGTGTTCAAAATTTGTCAATTCTAAAAGTGTACAAAAAATTGGTGGTTACTATTTAAAAAATCAAAGTTTTTTATAACACTGCTTCTTTTGAGTCACCCTGTATGATTTAATGTAATGAAAAAAATTCGTACCCAAAAAACAAAGTCGACTTGTCTGAACGATTTTTCTCATAAAAACCGTGGTTTAAATAATGAATTTAATTTAGGCTTTTTTTAGTCAGAGATTCAAATGGCAGGCGATGGGATCGATTGACTACCACCACAAGAGCTTTGAATTCAGAAAAAAAGACTTGCTCCTGCCTGTTTCATAAGGAACGTGAATGTCGCTGGCACCTACCCCACCCCCATTGACAACTCGCTTTTACTTGATATACTGCGCGATCGCTTCTAATTCAGAAAAAAAGACTCCCTGCCTGCTGATTTAGGAACATGAATATCGCTGGCACGTTCCCAAACGTCAACTCGTTTTTGCGTGATATACTATGCAATCCCCCCCCCCCCCCAGAGCTTCAAATTCGGAAAAATAGACTCGTCCCCTGTCTATTGCATTAGGAACGTGAATATGGCTGGAATCGCTCCCCCTAAAGAAAGAGACTAGATCCACCCCTGCTTTACATTGTATATTGGTTTATATATTCTATTATGAAATTGATAATAATGTTATGTTGACTATTAGTCATTATTTTGGTTTTATTAAATTCATAGTCAGCCGTATTTTTCTAGATTTGCTTTTAAATCATTAGTTTATCTATGTCGGTACTTCATTTTAGCCTAGTTTTCATCCTTCCAAAACTGGATATAGGTCTCCCCTATTTGTTACCAAATCTCTCTATTCTGGGTTCTTCTTTGCCACATGAAGCCGGCATGTCTGACTATGTCATCCTTCCATCTCATCTGTAGCCTGCTTCTGGATCGTTTTCCTTCATATGGGCGCCATTTCCAATTTCTGAATTCCAACGGTTGTCTTTTATTCGTTCGTTATGGCCTGACCATTTCCATTTTAGTGATGCTGCTCTTTCTATAGCGTCAACTGCGTTGGTTTTTCTTCTTATTCACTCATTTCATTTTTTATCTCCTGAGTGATATTCCTAACATGTGTCGTTCCATAGCCCTTTGAGTTTTGCGAATACTGTCCAAATTTGATTTTGTAAAGGTCCACGTCTGCGCTCCGTACATTAGAACCGGCATTATATAACAATCAAATACTTTGGTTCTTAGGTATAAGGGAATTTTCTGATTTTTCAAAACACAGAAGAGCTTTCCGAACGCCGTCCATCTCAATCGAGTTTTTCGTGTTATTTCGGCTGTCTGGTTGTCCTTACTCGCTCTTATGGCCTAGCCTAAGTATATATATTCATTCACCTGTTCTATTTCGGTTGCATTTACTGTTATAACTTGTTGTTCGTCCTGAGTTTGACATTACTTTTGTTTTTCTGAGATTCATCTTTAATCCTCGTTGGTGCGATGTTTCATGGAGGTCGTTTATCATTGACTGCAAGCTCTTCTCAATCGGATGCGATCAAGAGTATATCATCTGCATATCTCAGATGATTTAGGAATTACCATTAATGTTTGTCCCTTTATTTTCCAAATTTAATGACATGAACAAGTCTTCTAGGGCCATTGTAAATAATTTGGGCGAGATCGTATCTCCCTGTCTTACTCCTCTTTTGATTGTGATGTGGTTCGTCTTTAGCTCGTCATCAAGTTGTACTGTCATCGTTGCGTCTAGATAGACATTATGCAATAGATTTTTGTATCTCGAATCTATTCTGCTATTTACCAAAGCTTCTTCAACAGCCCATAGTTCTACGCTGTCGAAAGCCTTCTCGTAGTCAACAAAGGCCATGTCGGTACTTAATAAGACAATATCGTCTCCAAATCTCAGATAACTAAGACAGAAAACATCTGTTTTTGGATCTATATTCTGCAAAATCTAACTCCTTGAAAACATTTTCCAACATCAGTGTAAATAATTTCATTGACATAACATCCCCTTGTCTAGTAGCTTTTCCTAGTAGTATTTTCTCTGGTTTGAAATTTTTTTCTATTAGAATATGATAAGTCACGCTCGTTTATTTCCTTGATAAGATTTGAGTACTTCGAATTGATTTTGGCATAATTTAATGCTGCTAGAAAAGCCCATGTTTGATGTTATCAAATGCTTTATGGCAGTTCACACAAGCTTGGGGTATTAAAACACTAGATTCTGTTGTTCTTTTTAGTATTGTTCTAATTGAATTTAAATATCAAATGTTCTACTACATCAAGCTGAGCTTAGTATCACATTGGCTCATTGCGTACTTCGAAATGGATATAAAACTAAAAATGTTTAGGCATTACAAGCAGAATTTAAAAGAATAATGTTTTGCGTAACTCTTTCTAAATCGAGTAGGCCGCTTTTTAACGATATTAAGGGTATATTATTAATTATATTAAAAAAAATAAAATACTTAACCGTCCGGATCATAATATGAAAAATATATTAGCTATCTTTAGTGGGTCTCATAAATACGTGGGCGAAACGACCGTCAAAATAAATGTATAGACATTATTAACAAAGAAAGGAAGAAACAAAAATGATTTTATTTCCTCATTTCTAAAAAGTGTAGGCCGCACTTTAATAATTTAACTGATATAGGGTTTATTTCATTTTACCAAAAATAAATAGCTCATTAAATAAAATATAAAGGAAATAATAAATTTTAGAAAACAATTTTTAGAGAGTCATGTATAAAAGAAACCTTTTGAGACTAAAAATAATATTAAGCAAAAAATATTATTTACGTTATGAGGAGAAATGTTGGCGGTTTTGAATTTCCTAAAATCTTTTCAGATAAATATTTAAATATTATCAGAAATGATAAGAACAGAAAAAGGTATGCGCTGGTCCAAAATAATAACAGACGAATGATTAACCTTTGTTTAATTGTACTTAAACTTAGGTCATATGACACTGTTTTCACTGCAGGATTGCTCGCTGCTGAGTTTCAAGCGGGCTGCGATGCTGAACATTGTGATAGGTACTTTAACACTAACCTCTACTACGGATCCCTGCTCTTGTCGGCTGCCAAAAAATGGCAAACCATGGACGAAAATGTACGTTTCTGCACATTGGGCGCCAGTCATATTTTTGAATCGTGGACAAGTAAGGGCATGCGCATAACGACTTACTATCGATCGGTTGTTTCGTAGCGCCATCCGTAAACAGTACAGTATCGACTCAACGCCATTTTGGTGTTTATTTTTGCCTTGTGAGTTGCTGGCGATTTAGACGGATTTATATAAATGTCTAAAAGACCTAATTTCTTTGACATTTTTGTCGAATAAACAAGTTTAAAAATTATAGAAGGACAATAGATTTATATTCCTTAATATATTTTTATCTAACCATGTTTAATGGAAAACCCAAGATCAAAGTTAATTAACAGTATTATATTTATGTATGCAAAAATAAGGTTTTTTAGTTTTGCTGAGAAACAAGCCGAGCAAATAAAAGAATAATTTATAAGAAAAAAGTTTTGTTTGCAAGCCAATAATATTTTTATTAAAATTTTTACATAACTTATTTGTTTTATTTTCCCTTTTCCCCATAGAGTAAACAAATAGTGTTGCTTTACAACGTTTTTCAATTTGTAGTCTGTCTGTAAATTACATTTTTTCTATAAATTTTACTTAAAAATACCTATTTTAAATAGAATCTTAGTTACATATTGGCTGTGTTTTGGTATCACATTAATTTCCAAAACGTGTAGTATGATATATTTTTAGCACTTATTTTCTTTTGTTAGTACATTTTCTAATTCACCCCCAGCAATGAGCGTGTTTGCTTATTTTATTTCAAATAACATTTTTACATTTTGTCTAAAAATTGATGGGTAAGAAAATATATGCTCCGTTCACCATTACGGCAGAAAAATATTAATATATAAAATTATTTTTAAATACTGCATATCCTTTGAAAACCAACCGCGTATAAGGAAAGACACGACTCAGCGCTAAGATACTCCACCAAAAGTTAGCAGAAAAATTTAACCTATTACAGGTAGGAAAAGTGCCTTATTACAAGTACAATCTGGAGCCTATTCTTGAGAACAACCAGTTCAAGTTATATGGGACCGAACGGTTCTGACGGATCAGACAGTAGCTCGTAATAGACCAGACATTATACTAATATATAAAATTTCTAGGCGAACTACACTAATCGACATTGCTGTACCTAACAACAACCACTTAAGGCCAAAATACAACGAGAAGATCGCCAAATACAGAGATCTGGAGGTCCAAATCCGAAGACAATGGGCAATGAACAGCGTTCAAACGATTCCCATAATACTGTCAACAACTGGAGTGATACAAAGAATCTCTTGCCAGAACATCAAAGGACTGGACCTTAGTGAGCATCTGTATAAACTATGCAGAAAGCAGTTCTCCTTACAACCGCGAGAACCGTCCGAAAGTTGGTAGGAAATACAGCAGACAACGTCATCTTGGACCCCAATATTTTCTTAAAAAATGTAGAAAAAAGAAATTAGGAAAAAAGGTCATATATTTTTTCATAATTAGAGAATAAATTGCAGGACCTTATAAAAGTTAATCAATCACTCTCAACCCCACAACAAGAAAGTTCAGGCACAAGGCGGAAAACAATAGTTTAGACAAATAGTAAGACACATTTTCTTCAACAATTTTACTTCCACAGTATAAGAAACGACTGAAGTAACTCCCATCGGTACAGACACTGACCGGATTATTCAGTTCTGCTTCAGATATCATTTGTGCTCATATGATGTGACTCCCAGAACAAAAAAGTTATATGAGACTTATTTCTTTACTAAAGGTGACAACTTTAATAACTTGCTTCATTCAGACACCATTTATAACTAACTGAACTAACTAATAGATTTTCAAAGTTCGGTCCTGTCGATGGTCAGCGGATCATTTTGTAGTACGCATGTCGATCATTGTTATACGATATTTACATTTTATTATCGCAAATTAGACATTTTTGAGATCAAACTTTGCGAATCTAGTAAATATTTTATCTATGTCCTCTGAGTATTGGCTTCACATGTATGCATTACTGAGCTGGGCTTGTAGATGATTTCAATACATGTAATATAGCAATTTGGAAAACAAAACGTGAATGTAACGTTTTCGAGCAAAATTTACAATCAATTTTAGAGGGTTTTTTGATAATTAATAGTCAGTTAATAAATTTATAAGAATCACTGTAAATTAATTAAAAATTATTCTTAAAATAAACTAATTATTCCTTGCCGAAAGCCCTTGTAATTAACTGAAATTGGCTGTCTGAGTAAACTCATGCCCACGTGATAATTTCCGACGCAGAATGGAATATGATATTTAGTAGAATTCATGTACGCATTCACGAGACGCAGCCTGCATTAATGTAATTTTTCATCAGGATAGCAAGCACACTGGCCATCACTGCTCCCAGCACACAGTTCGGCAGCGAGAAAAGCATAGTATGAGCTAAGCTTAGTGTAAATCTATTCGACTAAACAAAAAAATAAGATATAAAAGTATCTTATAAAATGTTTCATATGTTTACTAATTGTTTCTAAAAATGCATTCTATATATAGTTCTCTTAAGTCACTCGGAACCTATACAGAACAAGAAAAACCAAAAATACTTATTTGTTAAACTACAATGAAATAAGGTTTTGATCTTCTAATTTAAAGAAATACGGAACTTTTTACAAATAAAGGAAATATTAACTCCTACAATATGTTCCATAAAAACATGCCACGTATTTGAAGACTATACTTGTTTGTACATATTTACATGGCAAGTCCAATACTCGAAGCTTTAAATTACTTCGCGTTATTCATTGTTAGTCAGTTTACTACAATCTTCCTCTCTTTGAAAGCAGAGGGTGTAAAGTGGTCGTAAAGAAAAAGCAGTTCAGTTAGTGATCAGCCCAGTGAGAGGAGGTCCCATAAATTTAAGAAGCCAGCTGCTCCATACCAGTTGAAGTGCAAACTGCCATTGATGGATTTGATGCTTCCTCTACAGCATCTGCTGAGCCAAAAAATCAAATTTAAAAAAATGAATATACTTTTTAACATCTATTGACTTTACTTATGATAGAATTTGACATAAAAAAATATTTGTAATTTGTAACAAACTCACTACAAGGCTGGAGTCTGTTTTGAAGATAACCACAGAAAGTTTTATATAAGGAGACCCAGCGCTGCTTTCAAGATGTAATAAAAGTAAAATAAATGAAAGTAAATTTTGAAGTTAGTAGAAAGTTTTCATAGAAATCTTAAATTTGACACTCGTCTCTAAAAAAGGACAACGTCATTTATACTTAGGAATCTAGCAAGATGTAAATTTGCATGTCATAAAATAAATATGAAAAATAATAATCAATTCAAGTAACAACAAGAAGGTTAACAAAATCTAATTTTCTAATAACCAATACCGCAAGTATTCGCTAAATAGTGATCACGCTTTGTTGCAAGCCTACCCTGTTTAAAATTACAACTCAGTTAAATTAAACATATTAAATTATTAATGTTAGATCATAAATTCCGAACTAGAAACCGTTAACCATTCAACACTACTCATTGATAATAAATTTCCCTTTCAGTTAATTAAAAACCATTAATGAAATCTCAAAGACCTTAAAAAGGCCACTTAAGAAGTAAGGTTTTCAACCCATTACCACCCAACTTCAATGTTCTAAAACAAAGAATTACAGACGAAATCCATGCGATTCCAAGAGCTGTTTCAACTAGTAATTGAAAATTTCAATTCGGGGCTGAAAAGAAGCGAGCGCAGCATTTAAGGATGGTTATTTTTCATAAATAAAAGTTCAAAAACTACTCTATAATTTAACAACAGTTAAACAATTCTGATGTTTTATTTTTGAAGAATCAAAAGCGAAAAATATTCTGAAACACCGTTTATATCTTTTAGTATTTCTTTTAATTAATAATTAATATTACTGCAATTGCGTCTTTTTTATTTAACAATTCTTCTCAGTGTAATATAGCGAATAATGAGGAAAGTAAGGTCACGAAAATTGAACCCATCAGCTTTAAAGGCACCGCCAAAGCTGTCGCCTCTATGCGATAGTTTATTCTGTGATATTGAATAAAATTTTATGCCTCTTGTTTTTAATTTTTTTTTACTCTGCAAAATATTGTCGATTTTAAAAAACTGTAAACATCAAGCAATTATTTATGAAAGAATTGTAAACTCAAACTGTATTAATTTCAGCTTATAATTCTTTCCACAGACCCTACTGACTGGCGGTTTGGTCACGAAAATACATTATTAATAATTAAAATCGCTAGAAAATATCACAATTTTTTTCATACAAACAAACATTCATAGCAGACCACGGGAATCGATTTCGAGGCCTCGCCGATGTGAAACTTGACCCCTACATCACCTTAAAAACAATTTAATCTATTTTTAAGATAAAATTTGAAAAATACACACGTTTTATAATATATAATTTAAAAAAAAATGTTTAAATATAATTTCTAGCATTGTTTGTGTTGTTGGCAACTTCACAAGGCCAATTACAAAAGTGCTTTCTTCAATAAATTATAACAACTGAGAGCAAATTATTCTAGTTTCTGTCGCATTTCAAAAATAAACTCTTGTATTATATTAACATGTGCATAGTGTATTTTCTTATTGTTGAAGTAAGAATGTAGTCCAATCAAATTAGATGTTGGGGTTGCAAAGTTTGCACCGTAACTCTAGTTTCTAGATAAATTACCTTTGTGCCAATCTGACAACGTCAGCTTGAAGCAGGAAAAATTATTTGTTGCAAAATTTACAAATTTTGAGGTATTTTTCTATTAATATTTCAATCCTAGAGAAAAATTGTATAGAAGATAATTTCTTTACCAAACAATTTCCTTTCAACTTACGATATTTGGATTTTCGATATATGTTTAAACTCAGCCAATGTTATACGTGTTTGCACATGTAAAATTTCACTTTTCCACAAATAAGTTTACTTTTGCCTGAACTTGATCTGTCAAAAAGTTTTTGTACAATAATTTGTTAATCCAACTTGGCACGAGTTGCAAACAATTGTTGAAAATATTGTAACGGACTTTAAAACAGTATACACTGCATAGTATCGCCGTTCCCCAGAATGTCAACGTATCCCAAGATGATCGCAAGCCCAACGAGAAAATTTTCATGAGGTTATTGAGTGAATTGCATGAATTTGTTAACAAACAAAAAGCACATGACAACAAAAACACAACCTTCCATAGCAGGAATAAAATTCTTTGTTAGAAGTGCGGCCAAGAGAGGCATGTACAAAGTCACTGTTTTAGTAGTACTGCTCCTGATAATGATCTTGACGTCTATCGACTTCATATTGCTAATAGAGGTGATGAAGACCGAAGGAGCGACTTAGAGACAGTCTACTCCTTGTGATGAACTTTAAGAAGTCTGGTTAACTAATAGAACCCCCCGTTTTGGATTTTCTGTTTACAAAGATAAAAAAGATGCTGCAATTGCAGTCAAGGCTTGCGATGGAGTTGAAGTATGCGATTCTCGCATTAAAGTGACGTATGCCAGTCCAAGGACAATGCATTCTTACCCGTGCGGATACAACGGTAACTTTTACCGATATTGTTCGAAAATTACTGCTGGTAGAGATGATGGTAGAAAGCACTGCTACGGAAGACATAGAAGGAGTACTCGCGGTGACCGTGGTGATCGGTGCGAGAGAGACTACGGAAGAAAAACGTCCTATAGGTCATCCTCGAGAAGGTAGGTCAAGAGGGATCATAACCGCGAAAGGGGCTACGGAAAAAGAACGTCCTACAGGTCATCCTTGAAAAGATATAGCGACGACTACAAATAGAAACCGGCAGAATGAAAACCCGCTATAAGCTTAAAGCCAATACCGGTGGATTCATGACTGGTTAAAAAGTGTGGCTGTACAATCCGAAAAGAACTAAAAGGCGTTCACCAAAGCTCCAGAAGTCATGGAAAGGTCCGTACAATATAGTGATCCGACTGGTATAACGCATTCAAAAAAGTCTTTATGCGAAGATAAAAGTCCTCATGCGAAGATGAAAGTGCATTTTGACAGATTGGACCATTATCAAGATCAAGAAGGTTGATTAGGACGATCAAGACCTGGAAGGGGCAATGTAACGGACTTTATAGCAGTATACACTGCATAGTATTAGTTTGTGTTTCTAGTTTGTAGGGTTCTAGGTTTATTTTCTACGAGCTCATAATTTATTTCATTAGTTTTACTTTTTGTTAATTTCCTCAAGAGACGTTTGTGAAAGAAAGTCTGGCGCTTTTTAGAAAATATTGTTTCCTTATTTTTCCACATAGAACACCTATGACGGAAGATACAGAAACTGCCAGATTATTCCTATTTTTGGTTTTTATTTCGCCAAGTAGTATGAAAATCCTTCTAGAAGATGCAGGAATCTTCTGGTATTGGCGAAAAGGGTCTAGATCGGCTTTCAAGGACAGTTTTATTTGATACATCGTTATTATAACTGGAATTGTGTGACAAGTTGTCAGAATTTTGAAAATGAAAGGTTATAAAGAAAATGTATTTGTGTATAAAGATCGGTCGTCCGGAACATATATGTTAAACAGTGATTTTTCCATAATTTTGATTTTTGACGTCTACTAGATGTCACTTACTTTCAAACATTTTTTGATTTATTAAGACTGAACAATTAGTGCCTTAAGACCTTTTCAAATAAAGCACTTTTTTGCTTATAAACAAATTGAATATCTCGATTATTTTTCATCTAGGTTTTATAAAAAATATGTAGACTGAAAGTGCCTGAAAGATCTTTTTTCTGGGACCACACTTCAAAGTAAAAGCTTGTTTGCTACTAAACGACGCAACCATTTTTTAATCATTCGATTTGCTTTCCCAAGTATTTTATTGATATAAAGTAACTGGTGGCAGACGGCGGCCTCAACTGAAATTGAAACTTCAAAATCGCGCCACACTATAAAGCATCAATTACGGAGGCATCTGTACGATCGATTTTGATAATTTTTTCTTAATCCATATATAGTGGAACGAAGAGACCGAATTTTTGCCCTGAAACATGCAATCTGTATACTTGTCCGCAACTAGTTCAGCGAAAACAAATGACACGATTTTTTAAACGTTTTTTTTTAAACATAAATATCGAATCGTTCAACTTTTTATCGATCGCCGCTTAACTACAAACAAGCTTTAATTTTAAGTATTATATTTCCAAAGTTATTAATCAGATTGGAACCATTTTTTTTCTTTCCAAACTCTTTCAGCCCATATATTTGTTTATAAAATTTGGACGAAAAATTACCAAGATATTCAATTTATTTATAAAAAATAAGAGCGTTTTTTTTTCTTTCTCTATACTCTCCCACTCTTAATAAATCAAAAAATGTTTGAAAGCTAGTAACGTCTTGTATATGTAGAAAAATCAGCACACATTATTGTGCAAAACTTTTTAACCCATTAGAACTAGACAAAAGAGAATTTATTTGTTGAAAATTAAAATTTTACATGTACAAAGGCCAATAACATTGGCTAAATTTCAAATTTTTCATCGCTCATTTAAAGAAAGGTAATTTATTCAATTTTTTTTTCGCGCATTTCTCTGTTTTGCAATGTAATTTTACATATTTCGAAAATTGAAATAGAAAAAGTAAAAAAGAAATTTCTGACGAACAAATTACTCCTTTTTGAAAATACAAAAATATGTCGAAATTTGCAAGAAATAATTTTTCCTGCTCGAGCTCACCTTTTCGGACTGGCCCAAATGTGAATTTATCATTCTTGGCATCTTTACGGAGCAATTTATCCAGAAACTAAAGTTAGGTGCAAACTTTGCATATTTTGAATACCTTTTAGTCTAATTTGACTTGACTAATATACATAGCAAGCGAATGTATTTTTCAACTAGCTACTAGCTTTTAGAAAATTAGCTGATAAATAGGAACTCTAATTCTTCCAGAAAAACAGTTTATCTTTTAATGTTAGATATAAGTTAAAAATGTATTTCTAAAACCGACCAAAATGAGATATTCTGGATTTTTCTCCATTTGCAGATAAGAATACAAAATTAAATATATAAAACGCAAATTTATTGTTCAGTTAATGTTTTATTTTACAATTTAAATATGTGTATTTGTAACTAAATTATGCTAACTTGAACTATAAATATATTTATTGTAAAAAACATAGCATTTGTGATTCTGGGCTAATTTTAAAGAATTCTTTACCGAAAGCATTTAGAATTATGGCGACTACAAATATAACTTCTTGTTACATCCCTTTTGTCTTGGAGATAAAGGCATGCTATCATGCCTGAGCAACATAGATTTTGCACTGGTAGGTTGGCGTTGGCGAACGTATTGACCTTCCTGCTGGATGTCTTTTAGAACAATATTCAGGTTGACAGTTATTTATAATGTTTTCTCAAAGGCATTCGATAAAGTAAATCATGGACTGCTTGTAGCCAAACTCGGAGCGTAAGATTATGGTGGTTATATTTTGGAGTGGATACGCATTTTTCTCACTGGAAGATTTCAAAGGGTAAAAATTAAAAATCTTAAGTATCAGGATGTTTTCTTCCAACTTTTTTAAACGAAATTCAAATTTAGTAATATAACATCAAGATAAATTATTTCATTGGAATTTAATTCATTATATGCATAAATAATAAAAAAAATTATATTAGTAAAAAATATAGAAAAATTCATGGTCCAAAAAGTAATTTTATTTGCTCTTTGCAATTTTAAGCGGTTTAAAGAAAAATAAACCATCAATATATATATATATATATATATATATATATATATATATATATACATATATATATATATATATATATATATATATATATATATATATATATACAGGTATGGAAAATGCAAAACAGAAACTCTAAAAAAAGAGAATATAACAGAAAGCGACGGACAACGCGTTTAGCCATGTTGAAGAAGTGAAATAAAGCATACTGTTGTATCCTAGCTTGCTTCCTGGTTTCCAGCAAAAAATGGTGTCGGGCAAGGACCTTTCGCTGGTTCAGGGTCGTCAAAACACAGTGGGTCGAAAGCACGAATTTGATATTAAAAATAAAAATAGGATCCAACAATAGCATACTGAAACTTTAAAATCATGAAAATAAATTCAAAAAACGTCTAATGTGTTCAATGCTTTAAAAATAAAATAAAAAGAATAATTGTATTTCCATGAATAAAATATTGCGCTAGACTTCAAGGTACATTTTAAATACAATAATAATAAATACATGGATATCGATAATCGTTAAAAAGGCGAAAGTACTTTTTCCTCTATGCTTAAGACTTCTTAATAAATATCAATGCAAATAATTTTTAGGTAGTATAATATTTATTGATTCACATAAATGAATAAATAATACGACTGTAATAAAAATAATAAAAAGAATTTTTTAATCACTGCCTTCTTTGTTAACAGCTCTTTTCTCATTCTCCAATACGTATAAATTGTTATCCGAATCCTTACTATGTCAAAAACAGTGTAAGAATCCATCGACGCGAAAAGTTTTGGAACACATCCTGCATATTTTTTCTCGAGAAGATTTTCAGGCAAAGTCTAGGCGATAGTTTCTTATCAACTTGTTCGTTGATTTTTGTGCATCTTTCGATAGTTTACCTATAGGTAATATTGCAAATGCTATGATGTCTGGTCAATGGAGTAGGTCATTTGTGGATTCCTGTTGGAATGCTGTACCAAGAATATCCTTTGAAGAATAATCTTACTGTTTGAAGTTTGTATTCCGAAATCTTCTCTATTGAAGTTTAATGTCCGCTTCCAATAGTTTGCAAAATGACGCGAAACCAGAGGATCAGTTTTCGCTTTACTCTTGCTATAATAGCTGGCTCATCACTATCCTAATCTGTCTCCTTAAAGGCCTGTTGGATGGTAGCTTTTGTCTGTGCTTTCACCTCTTTGTCTTTCTGCTTACGGGCTTATCACTTCTGGGTGTCACGTTGATACGACAAATACAAGCAGCATTCCATTTACTGGGACACAGTTGAACTGAGATGTTGTTTGGCAAAGGTAACAACGTTGGACCGACTTCGCTCCAGCGAAAGCATTCACCTAGCCGTCTATCATCGTCATAAATAAGTTGTACTGTACTGAAGCTCGGGTGGAAAAGAGAACTCTTTTATATGGTGCAAGTTGTCTGCTTCGAGTTCATAATTTTCTATTTTCTTTAAAGACTTTTGTTCGGTTTTCTTAATAAATTCAAATTTCAGAGACCCACAATTCATAGTAGAGGAGGGTTTGGAATTGTACAACACAATCTGTTTTTGTTGAGTTTGCGTGTTAATACCTGCTAATTGAAAAGGAATAAGACAGGTTAGGAATAAGTTTGTATCAGAAATATTCGGATCAGTGAATTTCATTTTGTACTGGCTGACCTGACGTTCCATCGAAGCCCCATTTGCAAATCAAACTCATATCTACAAATCTAATTTATCGATTTGTTCATAGGCGTCTAATTGAAGCAATATAATTCTATCCACTGTATGCTCCAGTAAGCCTTGGAATTTAACCTCGACTGTTGATTTAGTAAAAGTTACATACTCGTCATGTGGATAACATTTTTTTTTGTATTTTACACACCAGAGTAACGGCGAAAATATATTACTGCTTTTCTGTTTAGCCCAATTTTGTAATCGTTGATATTTGTTTCTCGGCAATCCAATTTCAAATAGAAGAACCGCGCACAAATATAACTGGGCGCGACGCAACCACAACACTGTTGCCTTTGACCTGAGATGAAACTTTAGAAAGAAAAGACTGGCCGTTCATATTACCGAAGTTTAATAGAAACGTTACTACAGCCAACCTTCTATTTTAAATTTCTTAACGGCCAAAATAATTTCTAAATTATTTTGGCCGTTTTCTCAAATTCCAACCGACTAAGCCCGTCAGGTTAGTCCGCGACAGAAGATCTTAGGGAACGCCTACGTCCAATATTACCCCCGCTAACTTCCGTGCAACACGAAGACGAGCAGTACCTTGAAACGAATGAGAGGGTGTATTTACTTTTCATCTAAACTTATAACGTAATCAACGGAATTTGGAATATTTAATGACTATTTGATACATTTATTGTTTTAAATACATCAAATAGTCGAAATACAAATAAAAATAGTTTTTGTTGGCCGTTGAGCGTAAAGAAAATTGATATTTCTGTTACTAAATAAACATTTATTCTAATAAAAATCCTAGTGAAACGCAACGGTAATTTCTAAGTAAATAAGCTAATATCATTCTGAAAAATCAACTTTTCTTCTGGTAAAAAATAAAAGTAACACGTTCAGTAATTGTAAATAAATAAACACCTAAAAGTCTACAAGAGGTGTTCAAACAGGCCTCCACTTTGAGCGAGACAATAACTCAGTCTATTGTAAAATGCGTATTTGCCAAAACTTCAGGGGTTATATCCCTATTAGTCCTTTGTATCATGTCCTCATAAAACACCATTAGTATTTCCTGGTCTTTTGGAAAAATTTGTTGAATTATTCGCAATTTGTAACAGCGATATTTGTTCCGCTTTAAAATAATCCGAACTGTTCGAGCGTTCATATCAAATTCTTCGGCAGTTACGGTACAGTTAACTACAAACGTCAGTCTCCCAATTTGCTCGGTCTTCTCATTGTTCCTCATTATTATCAGTGCATTTTTTACAAATTTTTAGACAACTCGTTGTTTCAAATTTTTTAATAATTTCCGATATTCTAAATTTTCAAGGAACAGGATGATTTTCGCACATAAATGCAAATCTGCCTATTATCTCATCCATATCTTTACCAGAAAGTACCACTTAATAATCTACTCTTTTTGTTCCGTGGAATAAACTACCATTTCAAATATAAAAAAATTTGGCGCGAAACACGGAAATATCCATACTCGGTACTTACGCTTCGACGGCCTGAAGGAAAGCAAATAACTTGGATTCCTCTTGTGTGCTAGGGCGTGGCGTATGCTGTCGCCCGCTCTCACCGCACCAGCATCGTATTACCCCTCATCCGAGGGCCAAACTGGTAATTTACACGTATGTCGATGCTTACGATGCTTATCTTCTGTCTCATTCTGATTTGATGAATAATACAGTATTTTCTTCTTTATCATACTTAAGAAACGTCGAGTTTCTGGTTTGGATTTCCCAGACCTGTATATATATATATATATATATATATATATATATATATATATATATATATATATATATATATATATATATATATATAAACCATTCAAAAGCAGATGTATCAAAGGTTAAAGTGTGCTTATACAAAATATCGAAATTGAAAAAAAACAACAAAGTTTTCTGTGGAAACTAAGGCTGTTTTTTTTTTCGAAAATGTGAATATCTCGAAAACTACTTGCTTCTCAGATCCCAGTAAATTTAAACTTATTCAGAGCAAAAAAGTTGCACTTTCAGAAAATTTCATGTCAATTGACTAATTTTAACGCGAGCTAAAAAAAAAAAAAGTAATCAGTTTACCACCATTTTCTAGGAAAATTTGAGGTTATACAAAAAAAAATATTATTTACAACTATTGTATAAAACATTTTCCACTAGAAGATCATATTTCTCCGAAATCGCAAAAAACACATTCAACCACTAAACAGCACTCCTAATTCACCATTTTACATGATATGTAGTTTAATTGTTGTTTTCTCTCCCTAACTTAACTAAATTTTCCACCGGGTCCCAGCCTATATATAATTTTTTTTCAGCCTTCTAAATTGACATTGTACCAGCCTATAAGTATTATGTGATTAAATAACTTATAGCACTCTCTACATTTGAAAAATTTAAGATTTTTATAGTTTTTCCATAATTTTTGGGCAATATACTATTTACAGCTACTGTCTAGCCTAGAGCGAAATTGTCTTTACTAAAATAATTTATTTTAGGTGCCTTCATTCAACGGTTCAAGCCATCTTCGCTACCATGGCCTGGCCGAATCGGCGTTAACATGGTTAGACCTAGAAATAACGTTTAAACCAACAACTGCCGATGGACTCATTATTTATAATGGACACAGAATGGATGGAACAGGTGATTTTATGGGGCTGTATCTCAATGATGGATTTGTGGAATTTGCCTTCGATTTAGGAACGGGAGCGTCAATTATCAGGAGTCACTCCAGGGTTGAGCTTAGCGAATGGCATGAGGTAAGAAGTAATAAGACACGGAAATCGCTAATAATTGTTTTGATGGAAACATCGCTTCAAATAATTATCGCTACTAAGTAAATAATAGTTAATATCTGACTGCATTTACACTAATGTGAACTTGAAGAATTTTTGATTAATTTCGATTAAAAAAATATAATCAGTTTTATTTAAATTAACTTTGTTATTCATATTCTTATTAGACGGGATTATTTTGTCAGTCAGCAAGTATTGCGTTACATGACTAATTGGTAACATTAGTGGTCAATATAATGAAGACATGTGTTTTTTAATATAGTCACTATAATGACTGGTCGTAAAGACAACTGTTATACATACTTATATTTTATTATAATTGAAGATCTTTTGAAAAGAGAAAATGCTACTGAAAATATCATTTTTGCATGTTATCGTACACGTAAAATTCGATGTTTTTTACATATCACCAATTTTTTAGCAATGCCCGACAGAATGTTGCAATGTATGGAAAAAAATTAATAAGCTTTTCAAAAAAACAAAATAGAGTACAGTCTCTGCATAGCCGATCATCAAAACTAAAATATAAAAAAAAAATTGAATATTGCTATCGTAGACAGGGTAGGGGTAAAAACTTAATTTTTGCTTAAAAATAAATTATCCTTATTTTAAAAAATATAGGCAAACATTAACAACATAAGATCTTAACGAATAAGTGGAATCACAGAGCACAAAAACTGAAAATATCAATATTGTAGGACCACTAACTAGAACAGAGAGCAGAAAAAAGCAAAAAGGTATAGAAAACAACAAAAAATGTTAAAGCAAAGGGACTTGGAGACATTTCTACAGAACTATTAAAAATGGAACAAATATGCTATTTGATTATTTTAACACATGAACCTACTCGAAACACCTTACGAATGAAGGATATCATATATGACAACAATCTTTAAAAATAGTGATAAATCAAAATGCTCGAGAAATAGTAGTAATTAAAAACTATAGTCAGATTATACAGGAAGTTTTAAAAAACCGAATTAAACAAGAATACAGTAATATCGAAAGAAGATAACCCAAAATCGAAATCAAAGAAATCAAAAAGAAGATAACCCAAATCTAAGAAATACAACTGTCATTGGTGTATCTTAAAAAAAGCCTAGGATAGTGTCCCAGTGATAAAACTTTAGCAAACTCTAGAAAAAAAAAATATAAACATCGAAACTACTAGAGCCGTTAAAAACAATCTATAACAAAGATCAAAGTAGGAAAGAAATAACACAGAAATTCATTAGCATAAAAGAATTGAAGCAAGGCGCTCTAGCACCTATTTTTTTTTTTAAATACTTTAAAGAAGTTCTAAGGAGCTAGATTAAAAATGCAAGAATATATATATATATATATATATATATATATATATATATATATATATATATATATATATATATATATATATATATATATATATATATATGGAAAAATAAATTTCCTTGACCTCACACTTGTTCGAAATTATGAAAGTAAAAAGATTGAGACGATGTGGTACACAAAAGATACATGGTCGGGACGCTACCTTAACTATCAATCACATCATCCGAAACCCCAAAAGATCAGCGTAATAATAGGTTTGACTGATAGAGCTTTAACCCTAACTTCGCCGAAATATCGCCAAGAAGCTTTAAAGAAAGTTAGACAAATCCTGCTTGATAATAATTTCCCCAAAAATCTCACAAACAAAATAATAAAACAACGAACCTACAAACTGTATAATAAGAACGCCCTTACACAAAATAATAATAATAACAACCCAAAAACATATGTTGCAATACCATACATAAATTCATTATCAGAAAAAGTTACACACATCCTCAAACAGCACGATATTATAGTTTGCCACAAAACATACAACTACTTGTCACCACTATTTACAAAGCTAAAAAGTAAGGTGACCCATAAAAAGAGATCTAACATTGTCTATTCTGTACCATGTCTAAATTGTCCACAAAAATATATTGGAATGACAACACAATATCTAGACAGCAGATTGAACGGACATAAATACACAAAAAACGCAACGACAGCATTACACAAACACGAGACAAATTTTAAACATGAATTTGATTTTTCAAACACAAAGATTCTAACCCAAGAAAGAAACTACCATAAACTTCAAATAAAGGAAATGCTACATATAAAAAAAGAAAAACAAGCAATCAATGACAAACAAGATATCAAAAAGCTGAGCCAAATATATTTCAACCTAATAAACTAAACCACCTATTGTAACCCTTATTATTTGCAACACACTGTATAGTCAATATCGATAAAATTTATTTATAAATCAGAAAAAACGGAGTAAAAAGGTTTCGAAATAAAAAAAAATATTAAGTTGATAGTAACTGAAGGAATCGTCAAACACTTCACTGAGAAACATGGCCAAGGTAAATTGAGGTGCGTATCTGGGATTAATTTGTAATTTTTAATTTTAATTTTAATTCTTGATTTTAATATCACATTATTTTATCAATTGATATTTTTAATTAATATTGTACCAATTAAGTGTTTAATTCTAAGTCTTGTGAGTGTGCGTTTGTGACCATGTTAGTTGTATTTTGTTTTTATTTTAGATTATACTTTTGAAAAAGCCCACTACGTTGGGCGAAACGTCAAGCACAGAATAGTAGTATTAATTTTTGAAACCTAATCCAAAGAAGTTACCATACATTTATATATATATATACATCCTTTTTTTATTTTGACTTTTCTTGGGTTTAGGTTCTTTATTTGACAAAAAATTCAAACAAATGAATAATTTACTAAAGGACGAAAACTCATTTAAAAATATTAAGAGTGATGCAACTAACTGATATTTTTTATTTTAGATTATACTTTTGAAAAAGCCCACTACGTTGGGCGAAACGTCAAGCACAGAATAGTAGTATTAATTTTTGAAACCTAATCCAAAGAAGTTACCATACATTTATATATATATATATATATATATATATATATATATATATATATATATATATATATATACATCCTTTTTTTATTTTGACTTTTCTTGGGTTTAGGTTCTTTATTTGACAAAAAATTCAAACAAATGAATAATTTACTAAAGGACGAAAACTCATTTAAAAATATTAAGAGTGATGCAACTAACTGATATGAAAAGAAAAATGATACCTTCATAAAAATCAATGCAAAAGAATTAACTGAAAAAGATGCAAAAAGGCTAAACATTCGCAATGCTATTTCACCAAAAATATACGGCCTACTAAA
This sequence comes from Diaprepes abbreviatus, assembly GCA_034092305.1. Lineage (NCBI taxonomy): Eukaryota > Metazoa > Arthropoda > Insecta > Coleoptera > Curculionidae > Diaprepes > Diaprepes abbreviatus. The sequence goes on from JASJET010000053.1 coordinate 657,531, forward strand.
ATTACATAAACATGATATACCACTAAGACTTATTGTTTCTTGTGTACAATCGCCATTCTATCGTTTATCAAAATTCTTATCGGATTGCATTTCAAATATTACAGGATAGAATGATTTTTTTATTAAAGATTCATTCACGTTTAAAAAATTCATTGATACAGTAAACCTACCCGAACATTACAGGCTCATTTCGCTAGATGTCGTATCTTTGTATACAAACATACGAAATCAACTTGTCCACACAATTTTAACAGAAAAATGGGAAATTTTAAAGAAACATACATCACTATCAAAAAATAATTTTATGAATGCTGTTGACCTCGTTCTAAACACAAATTACTTTCAGTATGAAAACATCTTTTACAAACAAGTCAATGGTAATGGATTATTTAGAGGAAAAAGTTTTAGAGAAATTAAATTTTAATATAATATTTTCAAACGGTTTGTCGATGATTGCATAGCAACCGTGCCACAGGATAAAATGAATAAAATTCGCCAAGAGTTTAACAGTTTCAACGAAAAATTACAATTCACGAAGCAGAGAATAATAATAAAATCAGTTTTCTAGGTATGACACTTGTACGCAGAAAAAATAAAATTTTAACTTAATGGTACACCATACCAACTTGGTCAGGTAGATATCTAAACTGTTTCTCTAATCACTCAAAATATCAAAAAAATAGTGTTATAATCGGTCTGTCTGATCGTGCTATCTCTCTAACGTCTCCAGAATTCTGAGCAAGAATACTGCAAAAAGTGAAAAAGTAAATAATAATATCAATGAAAGGACTATCACCGAAATAATTAACAAACGAACATATAAATTTTACCTAATAACAAGAAACATAGAAAATAAAGAGCAAAAATATGTAGCATTAACTTACACTAGTGAGCTGAAATACATTTTAAAAAAGCATATTATCGTATGTCACAGGTCTCATAATAAATTAAATACACTATTCACTAATTTAAAAAGTAAAATTCCTCTTATGAATAAATCAAATGTAGTATATTCGATCCCTTGCACAAATTGTCCCAAAAAATATACAGGCATGACTAGCCAATTACTAAAGAACAGACTGAATGGCCATAAATATACGAAAAACGCCTCAGCAGCATTAAATATACACACACAGGGCGAAAACATACCTTTGATTATAACAGTACCACAATTAAAAACAAAAATATGAATTACTAAAAATTGCAAACAAAGGAAATGATAGAAACTAAAAAATATGAAAACACTGTTAACGACAGAACGGATATAGGAAATTTGAGCCACATCTACACCAGCCTAATTTAAACAAAAATTGACTAAAATGTGGTTGTCGGACTTGCATTGTCTTTATTTTTTGACGTATCGATTAGGTTGTATCTCTAATCGTTATCAAGTATAAACTATCATTCAGCAAACACACTCGCATTCCATATATCCTCAGTACCTAAATAAACGATGCAAAAGTTACATTTCATTATTAATAAATAAACAAAATGTCAAGGTGTGTACTCGTAAAATTAAATACTTTTTTAAACATTTGAATAGCGTTTTAATGTGTTTGTTTCTTTTTTAAAATTGTAGATATGTTCTTGGATGAATGTTTTTAATTATATAACGAATATTTTTAGGATGGTAAATAGATCCAAAACGAATTTTGAAAATGCCTTAAATAAAGGGGGAAACGTCAATTGTTTGGATTTTTTGTCAGATAAAGGACCTAAACCCAAGAAAAGTCAAAATAAAAAAAAGATATAATCTATGATTCAAGAAACGCATATATATATATATATATATATATATATATATATATATATATATATATATATATATATTGTCGCAGTTAGGCCGGCCCCTGGTGGCTCTAATTTGCGATTCGTGGAAAAATTCTTTTGGGTATTTCGTCCCGGTACCAGTCGTAGGATTCGTCAGTAGAGTTCCGACTGACACCTTTCCAGACACCCGTCATCGTACTTATTTAGGTTCGGATCTCTTATTTGAAGTTAAATCTGACCGGAGGATGGCAGTAAGATGTTGAATAATACGACACCCCCTCTTTAGGCCAGATAACTTCGTCGTTCTTTGAGATTTCATAAGTCCTGATCTCGAACGAACGCCGAACGTTGGATGCCCAGGAACTGTGGGGACTAACACCTCGAATTACGTATTATTCAATGTCGTCTTTTGTCATATCTGTCGTAGGCTCAGCATGAGCTTAATGCCTTTCCATGCAGAGATCATATATCTTAGACTTCATTAAGACCGTCGGGCACCCTTCACCCCTATCATTTAAGTTACTGTTTCGAATAACCTATCAGGGCCGTCAGGAAGTGTTTCACCCCTATCATTTAAGTTGCTCCCGTGAATCCCAGCAGGGCCGTCCGGGTAATGTGTCACCCCTGTCATTTACGTTTCTGCGTATCGAGCCCGATCAGCATCTCCTTTTCCCCATCACACAGTTGAAACCGAGAGTCTTATCAAGGCCGATTCACACTTTCATTCCCCCATCACACAGTGATACCGAAAGTACTTATCAAGGCCGATCCGGTAGTACCGTCCTCCCCCCATCACACGAATATCGAGACTCTATGACCCGCTGCAATCGTCCCCACCAGGGATACCATGTCGCAGTTAGGCCGGCCCCTGGCAGCTTTAATTTGCGCTTCGTGGAAAAATTCTTTTGGGTGTTTCGTCCCGATGCCAGTCGTAGGACTCGTCAGTGGAATTCCGACTGACACCTTCCCAGACACCCGTCGTCGTACTTATTTAGGTTCGGATCTCTTATTTGAAGTTAAATCTGACCGGGGGATGGCGGTAAGATGTTGAATAATACGACAATTAATTAATTAATTGTGTTAATCCGGGGGTACATTCGATCTTTCGGTTTAGTGATTCTACATAACTCTACAGTCGAAAACTGAGTACTATTCGAGTTAGAGCCTATCAAAGTTTAATTTATTTTCTGATTTTCAACATTCTATGGTTAGTTTTTAACTTATCGAGTTATTATTTGACACATAAAGTACGCATAATAACGTCTCTAATTCTATTATAAAAACTTTTTCTACTATGCCACCAGACGTCACTTTACCTGAAATTCAAATATCATTTTTAACCTACCTTTTTTTGTGACAGTTATTGGAAAAATGGATATGTAATTTTAAAGATAAAAGAAGTACTAATAAAAAAAAGTTATCCTTCATTGAAGTCGATAAACCACATCATTTTAAGCGCAAATTGGAATTAATTTTTTGCAGTTAAATCAGTTTTTAAAGGAAGCTAAAAATCGAGTTACCATGCTTTAAATTTAATTTAATCAGGCAATTAGGTTTCTAAAAGGTGAACTGGCAATTAAAACAACAATAACAGTTATTTTTTTCAAATAAAAGAAATTTTTAACCCAAAATTAATATTTTAGAAAAGAAACGGCTTAGGTTCATTTCTAATATTTTTTGATGCTAAAAAAAAATTCCGGCCGTATTTTGTATAACTTGGAATCCATTTGAAAAACGATGTGATTTATCAACTCGAATAAGAAGTAACTTTTCTATAAGCTGTTCTTTTCTCTTTAAAATGACATATCATTTTTTCCATTAACTGAAAAAATAAAGGAAATTTGAATTTCAGGTAAAGTTACCTCTAGTGGTAAAGTAAATAAGCATTTTTACATTTTTATAACGGAATGAAAGAAGTTATAACATTCTGTATATAATATACAACAGTAAACACTTTTTCTTAGTGATATTTTTTCATATTTTTGTAAAAGAGTACCTAACTTTTCAACAAAAGTTTTTGCCCCAACCTTACATAAAATATGATTTTCCACAATATATTTTTATTTGTGCTTTGGTTTCAGAATATACTCTGGACTATTTTTACATTTTTTTTAAGTTTACTAACAATTTTTCCTGCATGATACAATATTTCTGCCGCTCTCTTTATGAAACTAAAACTCTAAAATTTATTGAATTATATAATTCTTAACAGGTATTTGAAAACAAATCTTTAGGTCAACATTAGAACTTGAAAAAGACGTGTTTTTTTCCTCCTCGAAGTTAATAATTTAGCGGGCACTTTTATTATACAAAATTTCTACAACTAAAAAAAATCAACTAACTAACATTATAACGCTAGGTAGAAAGGACATGTCACTTCTTCTCACAGAGATTAATAATTTCATGATAAAATTTATTCAACTTAATTGTATAAAAGTTACAAAATCTAAATAACATGCTTTAAAATACCAGACATTCATCGCTGGTTTTATTGATTGTTCATAAAATGTCTACCATCTTTATGGCTGATAGCATCTTTAAATGTTCATAGGCATGAAAATATCCTTCACGTTGCCATGTATAGATACCGTTATGGGTTCCCTTCGAACATAAAAATTTAAAACACAAAACACAATAACTGAACAGGACGATCTTAATACCATGTTTAGCATCATCTCTCCAATTCCAACTTTATATTTTAGTTTAAAAGCGAGCGATACAACTTTATGTTACGTTTTTACAAACGGTTGATCGTAATATTATAAATTATGAACAGATAACAAACCGAACATCATATATATCTCCATTAGGATAGTTACAAAATCAAAAAAACTGGAAAAATAGTTATATATTATATATATATATATATATATATATATATATATATATATATATATATACATGAATTGTCAGTGAACATTAGGCTCATATTAAAAAGTGCGAAGAACTCCGAAACAAAGAAGAAACTCTGGGAAAAATGACGAAAGCGATGTTTCGGGACTCATCACGCCCCAGTACAATCCATCAATTCGCAGTCGTGCCCTATATACTCTTTTTAAACAGCAGACAAAACACGGACAGCGACATCTCAACGGAATGATGAATTGTACCGGATGGAGTAGCCTGATGAGTTCCAAATACGAATGAAACAACGATGCCGCCATTTTCAGGATTCGGAGCTTCTCGATTATCTTGGAATTCTCAGCATTTTAATACCAGAGTAATGTTCACTGACAATCTGTCCACAAACGAAATTTTCTATTTTAATTTTTTTAAAATAAACTGACGATAAATTATATATATATAATATATATATATATATATATATATATATATATATATATATATATATATATATATACTTTCAATTGTAGTTTTAACAAAATAGAAGAATTACTTAGATTTTTTTTATACCATAAAATACACCCCTTATCGAACTTTTGACAAGGTGATACAAAGTATATCAGAAGTTTGCTTAACTTGTTATGTTATAAAAAAATATTAATAAAAAAATAGTTAAAAAAAACCAAAAGATCTGCATTATGATCTTATAACCATTTTAGAAAAGGAACATTTACTGGTTTTAGGCCGAAATTAATCAATTAAAAAGTTAAATATGATAACAGATTTCTAAGAACATATATTTAAATTTTACAAAGTTTACAACAAATTTTAGAATTTAAGTTAAATGTAATAAAATTGTACCAAAAACTCGTCGTATCTTAGTTAAAAATACCTACAATCGCCGCTAAAATAATTAGAAATATAAACTCATGGAAAGAACTACATTTTACACGACACATACAATACCATAAGATATACCTGAAACTGAACTGGATCTCTCAACAACATACACATATTATATATTTTGTTTTTTTGGTTTAAAACCACAAGACCTATTCTTCTCCCCCTCAGGGTGCTGTAAACAACAATGGGCAAGAAAAAAGTCCAGAAAAACTTTAAAAAATAAATTGTTAAGATGATTAATGTTTTAATATTTACAGAACCTATCTTACGAAGAAAAATATTCAGATATTTCTCAAGAACAAGATAAATTTAACTCATGCATGCTTTCCTGAAATTTTCCATTAATTCTGTAACTGTCTTCCTAAAAAAACCATTTGCTTAACATAAAAACTGTTTTAAGATAATAATATAAATTTACGATTTACTTTACAAAATAAGGAACGAAAATTACCCGAATAATAAATTAAAAAATAAATATTATATTATTAATGAATGTAAATTTTTGAAATTAAATCTTCGGCCCAGTAATGTTTCTCTGAGCTACAGTCCTCTCGCATACCTTGTTAATCCCTTGTCAAACCAGACCTTACCATTAAAATACCCTTGTTTAAATAAATGTAGAATATATAATTCAGCTCAAAAGGATCAAGAAAATGTTCTTCCTGACATAGGGAATTGCAATTTATGTTTTAAAATAAAAAATGGGCTGAATTAATAAATATATTTAATTGAATTATATTAAAATTTAAGAATTTATGACAGCCACACTTTTCATTAATTTCAATAATGCAATTCATAATCATTGACGGAAATTTTTAGTTGTAGAAAAACGTAGAATGATTTCAGAATTCATTGAGTTGTATCTTAGTGCCAATAATAATTAAAATTATGGGGTTATATTTTTCCGAATTGCATTTACTAAAATATCTTGGAAAATAATGATGATATTGAAAAAAGTGTGGATAAATAATTTGTGAATTATATGATGATAAATCGTTTGATTTAAACAATTTTATTCTAAGATTAATGCTAATTATACAGCTTTAGATAGTCATATTGTTTTATATTTTGCATCGACTTATTAAAGAAATATATTTACCGTTCGTGACCAAAAAACATAAAGCCGGTGGACTATACGTTCTGAAATTATGGATAATTAACGACCAATTTTTATTTATGAATTAAAAGGATAACTTTTTAAATACATTTTCTTAATTTTTGTTAAATAATTTGTGGTTTTCAATTAGTTAATCTTGCGAGCGCGCATAACACAGTAATACAACAAAAAGGTTCTGACCTATTCAAATTAAGATTGCAATTAAGAAATTCTAAAGAATTTTAAAAATTAATTTAAGTAAAAAGTTGAATTTTGTAACTTTTTAGCTCAAAAATGGAATTGTCCAATTTTCATTCAGTTTTCAATGTTTTATTTTTATTAAAACATTTTTTTCTTATAGCAGTTTCTGGACATACTTAAATGTTTGCTTTGGTGTTTCTAACAAACAAAACTATAAGTTAACGACAAATTGCAAAAAACAACTATGGAAAGAATGCCCTAAAATTCTAAAAGAACTTTTAAGAAAGCATTAACCGTTACATATCCTGTATGTGTTTGTGCAAAGTTCTTATGGTTATAATAAATTTTGCGTTATTAAAACCCATTATATTCACTAGAGCTACAACAATTAAACCCGTAATAAATTAATGTCAGGATTTGTCAGGTGTGTTGGAAAGATCCTTTGATGAGTCGCAGAATATTTATTATGCATGAAACATATTTAGCGCAAAATTGCTAAAATCGCATTTAATTTTGTCACGCTTTGTGGGATGTAAATTGTAATTTATTCGTAAAATAAAGGTTTATGAGTCTACTGTTATTAGTAACAAACACACTATGATGTCAAATTACTTATGGCATAACTTTATTATTTTATGAAATATACCGAGCGCTATATTATTAACTAATGTCGTTGAAATAAAATCATATGTATTTTTAAAGCCTAGCAGATATCTTGGACAACACAAATGTAATTTAAATCCCGAGTATCTTTTGGTTATCATGCTTTTTGTCGTGCACCGGTATTTCTGTGTGAACTTAAATTTTCTAAATTTTTAGTTAAATTATGCAACATAGATACTATATATCTACAAAACTTCGACATTTAGTTCATTAGCAATAAATTACTCCTTTCGAATTGTATTGTTCTGAGAGAATGATTACCAATGAAGTTATGTGTCAAATAAACTGATTTGCTGGAGACACGTCCAATTTGGAAAATAAAAATGACTTCATAAAAACGGTTTTTAAACTTAATAGCTTCAAAATAAAACTTTGGATTAAACTTTACTTAGAATAAGAAATTTTTAAAAATTATCGAAAATGTTTCCATTTCAGTAAAATAAAAACGTGTTAAGCAAAAAAGAATGTTTTGGGAATGTCAGACTTCTTTCTGACTAGATTGGTTCTACCCAATTACAGTTATAAGGTTTCTTGAAAATATTCGGGGTCTTTCCCATTATTTGAATCAGTCTGAACTTAATTAAAACTTTCCAGTTGAGAGAATATAATCCATTGTATGCCGCCATATTTCATCGGATATTTCAATTTAAATATGAATAACACATTTTTGGCCAGCATGTTAATTTTGTTGTAATTATCAATATTAATGAGATCTATATTTAAGTTTGATTATGACAATGGTGATTTTTATAAATTTTATGGCTTAGAAACTGTGAATAGTCTGATACTGAGCTTGTGTCAAATCCCAATGAGACGGTATCACTTTTCTACATCAAAATGTATGAGTCTTTATATAAAAGTATTTACAAGAAAATTTGTACTGGAACGACGAACTTAAAATATTCACATTAATTTTCTTTAGATCTTATTAGAAAAAAAGACAAAAAAAATAGTTCGCAGAGAAAAAAAATTGTCTGGAGAGCATCTCCTATAATTTATTAGAATATGTTAAAAAGTTAGAGCAAAATACTAATACTAATCCTAACAGTTTTTTTAGGTTTTATAAGC